>CALYDF020004603.1:0-16488 GCA_944474145.2 Dicrocoelium dendriticum
CCTATCGGATAGCTTTTCGACTACAAGTGGCGTTCGTCAGGGTTGTCGGAATTCCCCGTTTTTGTTCAATTTCGTCGTGGATTCTATCATGGAGTGTTCCCTTGCGGAATCTTACGATGTAAGCGTTGAAGTGCTGCCTGGTGAAAGGTTAGTTGATCCAGATTATGCGGACAATATCGTCTTGCTTTTCGACAATGTTGAGGCGGCACAATCAACCCTGAATAGCCTATCCAGAGTGGTCCCATTATTTGGTATGCACTTCGCACCTTCAAAGTGCAGTGTTGCTGCACGACCACCAGCCACTTGATGACCCCATGACGCTTGCTTACGAGGAACTCGAGGTGGTTGATCAATTCACTTATCTTGGTAGCTGCATCAGCAATGATGGGCGCATAGAAACTGACGTGAGCTCACGCATTGCAAAGGCCAGAGCTGCCTTCTTGAACCTGCGTTATCTTTGGCGACAGAAAGAAGTTTTCCTCCTCCTGAAAGGCCGTGTATACAAGGCCACAGTGAGGGCCGTTCTGCTCTATGGTAGTGAAACTTGGCCCCTTCGATCTGAAGATATGAGGCGCCTTCAAGTCTTTGATCATCGTTGTTTGCGAAGCATTGCTCGTGTCGGATGGCACCACCGTGTCCGCAACGATGATGTGCGTAGGCGAGTACTAGGGGGTGATAATCATGCTAGCTCCCTAGAACAACAGATAACACTGAATAAGTTGCGTTGGCTCGGGCACGTGCTACGCATGACTGGTTACCGCTTACCTATTAGAACCTTGTTCAGTCTACCAGGTTTAGCATGGCGCAGGGCTCGAGGTGGACAGAGGTTGACTTGGCAGCGGGAAATGAAGTCACTGACGACCAAACTTGATGCCGTTGGTCCGTCTCGCCTTCCGGGTTGGAGTCCACGTGACTCCCCTTGTGCTTGGCTGGAGACTTTACAGGACATGGCTCGCAACCGATACCAGTGGCGCGTCTGCTGCCGTCTCCTAATCGGATTGTCTGTTTAAAGTGTGTTTGGTGCTGAGTTATCTGCGGGGTAATGGCTGATTATGACACGTGGCAGTGAAAGCCGCAAGGAAGCTGTCTCGCCGATGCCGCCTTATCTTTGCACGATAGCCAGCTGTTTGTGACGGTACGTTGTCTACACAAGGTGTAGGCGCCTTGACCCTGAATGTTTGCTTAGGGGATTAAGGTTTTCAGGTAAGTCCCCCTTCTCTCCCTCTTCTGATTCTTTATTTCATAGGTCCTCATGGTTGTATGGCAGCGAAGCATCAGTTCAAATGGCTGATGTACTGCTGTTGATGATGATGATGACTCAAAAATGCCACGAACGTGACAAAATTACCGAAGATAAGCGCAATTAGCGTAAACAACGTGGCTCGCTCATAGAAGACTATCCAGATAGGCAAAACAAACCAAATAAACTGGAATGAAATTTATGCAGATTAAAGAGACCTAGTTTAAGTGTAAGTTGGTTTAGCCCAATTACGGTGAAGAAGCATCAAGAATGCAACATCAGCCTCAGCATGGGGCACTGGAAGTAATACACACATATGTTAATTTGCATAATTGTTTGCTTACATTGGCTTTTATAGTCTTTTCACTTCATTCGCCTCTGTAAAAAATGTATATGTTTGATCGATTGCTTATACAAGTACAAGCTAATGTGGGATTAGAACGATAGGATGAATCCCGTGAATGTTCCTTGAGCGGGTAGTTGCTCCAAGAGTGGATAGGGGGTGCTCTGACCTCTTGATGTATCTAAAACGAAAACACCAGAAGCACACACTGGGGGTAGCGGATATTTGGGTGCGGAACGTGCCGATGAGCGCATATCCATTGGTCTATGCCGCCCAAGGACAATTGTCAATGACCACTATTACTCCGCTTGTGTGTCCGCCGTTGATCATTTAATCTTGCTTTCGGATTGGACACCTTGAAAAGGCTTTCTCTTTGCAGTTTATAAGGTCGCAGTGAGAATGCAATGTTTGCCTTCAAATTGGTCGTCCATGTCGTTCACCATGGATTCAGGTCTATGGTAGTTTGTGAAAGGTGCTACTACGCAGATGCGTCTTGTTTGTGCTTTGGCGGCCGAGTTCGAGGTTGGGTAGGGTGACTTAGCCGGTATCTTATTCCTGTGCGTATTACGCGGTTACTGCACTGTTGACGTGCCGTACCGGATAGCTAGCCTCACATTTTTGCGAGAATGGCTTTGCTGGCTGAGACGAGGTGGAACGTCTGTAAACGGCAATGATACATAAATGTAATGACCTGTTAGTAACCGGTCAATAGTAAAATGCTTGTAGCAATAGATACCTATATTTCTGATATGTGTGATACATGTTGACGAGTGAAATGCTTGACTAGTGCTAGGTTACAAGGTCAGCACTTGTTCGAAGGCATCTTTTGTGAAGACATTTATGCGGAATGGCGGTGTGAAGAGGTGTATGTATATATATATATATAATAGTGGCAGATATTCATATGCATGGGCATATGTATGACATGGTTTACGGCATCCGGTTTCGGATTTGCCTGACACTGTGGCAAGCCACAGGACGCCTGCGCCTACAGAGGGACCATGGGTGGCTTGCGCTGCACCACGCACAGCTCCAACCACACACCCCATATCCAGTGTAAACCCGAAAGAATAAGACCGGGAGGCATGTGGATGGGAGATACGTTGCATCAACGGAGCCGGCCCACACTCCTTCACAGGCAAACACAAGCACACTGTCGTTCGGGAATCAAGCGCACACAAGACGGTGGCTGGACCGTAGTCCGCTCCACACTGAGTGCATGGAACCACTCTTCGGGCCTATCACGGCCACAAGGACCGTGAACCCCCGTCCCCTCTAGCAACGACCAACTGTCTCCTGGAGCCAGTATGGACGAGGTAGTGGGTAATAGACAGGTAGGCACCTTGTCAACATGCACATCAAGCGCAACCATACCAGGGATATCAAACAACAGCCAATCACTTGAGAGAAAGAGAGAGAGAGAGACAAACAAAATAACTCGATTAATGCATAAGGAAACGGTGACATAAACCTTAAGTTAATGAGCATATGTAATAGGTTGTTTACAAACGTATCCTAGATAAGTTCGCGCGGTCAGAAAGTATACTTTACGGAATACCTCGAACACAAAAATTGCTATGGAAATCGACTACAATTGGCTTAAGCGAAGTGTGCAAGTTAATGGAACAGGAGTACAGGTAGACATTTATATGAGAAAGAAAAGCATTAGGGCAAAATTGCAAACCCACCACCTGAAATAAATCGACTGGGCATGCAAGCACGCGGTTAGCAAATCGAATGCAGCGTACCTACAAACGCTGCGCCGGTTCTGCATGCGTTCTCTGCAGAACACGTCGGCGCTTCGGTAGTAGTCCCGAGTGGCCTCGCTCATGGCTTACTAGGCCTGCCTGACTAAAGCACTCGCGACCGCATGTGCTACAGCACCATGCACTTGATGTCGGTGAACTAAAATCCATCAGTGCTTGCCGCTTCCGAACTTGCCGCTTCCGAACTTGCCGCTTCTTCTCTGCAGGCGTGAGGGCTTTCTCCCGCACTTCAGCAACTGCCTTCGTGATCAGATCGCGCCATAGGCGACGATCAACCGCTTTCGATTCCCATGACCTCCAATCAAGGTTAGAACGTGTGAGGCTCACTTTAATCATGTCCTGGTATCGTAACTTTGGTTTCCCCACATACCGCTTCCCAATACTCAGCTGACCGTATAAGAGTTGTTTCGGTATCCGAGTCGAATCCATGCGCCACACATGACGGATCCACCTCAGGTGTCTCAGTAAAAGTATGCATCCCACTGCATATATCCCACGTCGGCGCAACATTTCCGCGTCTGCAACACTGGCGACCCATTCGTTGCGCAAAATTCGTCGCAGACACTGCTGATGGAACCGCTCGAGACATGGCACATCCCGCCGGTACATCGTCCACGTTTCACTGCCGTATAGAAGAACGGACAGTACCCTGGATTTGTACACCATCAGCTTTGTGCCAATGCTAAGCTGATGGTTGTTCCACCCTCGGTACTCTAGCTTCCCGAATGCCGCCGCTGTCTTCGACACGCGATTACGCAACTCAACGTGTAACTACTGGTCAGCTGACATCACACTCCCAAGGTAGCTGAAGCGGGAGGTGGTTTACAATACTTCAGCACGAATGCTGATTTGTTACAATATGGAAGATTGCACCTCCGGTGAAGGCTGAAAGAGAGACAGTTTTGCTTGTGTTGATAGTGAGCCCGAATTTTGCCGCTGTCGAAGCCAGAGCACTAGTCATGTGCGGCAATTCATCCGTGCTGTGTGTAAACAAAGCACAGTCGTCAGCAAACAGCAACATACGGATAGTTGTCTCACAGACTAGAGC
The DNA here is from genome assembly GCA_944474145.2 of Dicrocoelium dendriticum. Lineage (NCBI taxonomy): Eukaryota > Metazoa > Platyhelminthes > Trematoda > Plagiorchiida > Dicrocoeliidae > Dicrocoelium > Dicrocoelium dendriticum. Next base: position 4,398 of record CALYDF020004603.1, read on the forward strand.
TCTCGCATCGAAAAGACGGATGTTTAGCAACCCACCATCAATATGGCGCTGCAAATCAGCACCGTAAGCACAAGCCGCATCAAAAGCACAAGACATCATTGCATGAAGATATATATTAAACAGGGCAGGAGCTAGGATACAGCCTTGCTTCACACCAGAGACAACTGCAAAGTCATCCGAGGTCTCTCCACTCAGCTGCACCCTCGCTTGCATACCACTGTGCAGACATTCCATTACACTTACAAACTTACGCGGGCAACCAAACTTACCCAACACCAGCCACAATGCCTCGCGGTTCACCGTATCAAATGCCTTGGTGAAATCAACTAAAAGCGAGTACAATGGCTGGTGTCGTTCTCTGAACTTCTCTTGCAACTGACGAGCCGCAAACACCATATCTGTAGTGCTGCCACCCGAACGGAATCCACACTGCTCCTCCGCCACGTTAGGTTCCACAACCTGACTGACGAGGCGGTTGAGCAGGATTCGGGCAATCACCTTGCCCACACAACTCAGCAAGTTGATGCCACGATAATTCGTGCAACATTGCTTGCTACCTTTGCCCTTGTACAGTGGTAGCACAATGACATCCTTCAGCTCAGGAGGCACCTCCTCCTCAATCCATACGCGTTGCACCCACTGGTGCAGCGCAGTCAACAATGCGGGTCCGTCGTGTTTCAATACTTCAGGCAGGATCCCGTCGGCTCCGGCACATTTGCCGTTTCGCAGCTGAGCAAGTACTCCCTGCGCCTCATCCAGTCTCGGCGTGTCCGCCAGATTCGCCTTCACATCGTGCTGCTTCAGGCCGTTCAATGTAGGCCAGTCGATCTCTGAACGGTTGTTCAAGAGACAGTCAAAGTGTTTCCGCCAGACCTGCATTATGTCTGCAGTCTGTGTGCAGGTAGCGCCTGAACTACCATCGATCCGTGTCCTCAGCGGCTCCAATCTCGGTCCATACACCGCCTTCAAGGAGTCAGAGAATTCCTTGTGTTGGCGGCGTTCGGCGTAGCATTTCATCTGCTTTGCCTTCTCCGTCCATCCTGCATTTTTAGTGCGACGGAGCTCTCGGGTCAGTCGCTGTCGAAGTTTGCGAAACTGACTCCTCTTCCCCAAGTCACTGGGGTCTGCAATATGTGCAGCAAATGCTGTATTCTTCTCCGACACCAATGCGCCAATCGTCGCATCGTTGTCATCAAACCAATCAGGCCGCTTACAGTTTGCGCGCCCGATGGTCTCCTCGGCAGCAGCTGTCACCTGGTCGCGAATGTGGTGCCACAGGTCGCCCACTGTGGCTATGCCTTCCACATCACACAGGCGTGCAGCCATCGCCTTCTCCAGCTCAGTACGTTTCGCCACCGTACCGAGGGAGAGAATGTTAAATTTACGCCGATTCACGGCGGGAGTGAAATACATTGATTTATGAAAATATATGTACAGTTTGGTCCGCACCAACTTGTGATCAGTGCCACACTCAGCTCCACGCAGTACACGTGTCATGCGCACTTCACGCATATCACGCTGACGTACAATGACATAGTCGAGCAGGTGAGCGTGACCACTCCGTGGGTGCGTCCAGGTTGCTATATCATTCGCACTCAGTGCAAACCGAGTGTTCGTGATCGTCAGGCCGTGAGTGGCACACAGTGAGAGCAGCCTGTCACCGTTCGCATTCGCTGAGCCAATGTCATGCGAACCGATAACATCTGTCCACGCTGATGCATCACGCCCAACGCGCGCGTTGAAATCACCCAGCAGAAATAGTCGGTCGCTCCTCGGCACAGACCGTATCACGGAGGATAGCTCAGTGTAGAAATGATCACGCGTGTCATCAGGATAACACATGGTCGGACCGTACGTGCTTATAAAAGTAGCAAACTTACCTCTTCCAAGTCGTAGGCGAACAGTCATCAGTCGCGCTGATGCCTGTTGGTTCACCCACCAGCTGGCCATGGAGGCGATCGGATATTGCAAATCCGACCCATGTTCATGTGGTGCTGAGGTGGCGTTGCCCACCCAGTAGAATGTGTAGCCAGCACCTGCTTCATGCAACTTACCTTGCTCAGCGAGCCGAGTTTCACTGAGCGCCGCAATATCGATGTGGTAACGCGCCAGCTCCATCGCGACCAGTGCAGTGCGTCGCTCCGGGCGCTCGCTGGAGTTCCGGTCCAGTAGTGTGCGCACGTCCCAGCACTCGATGCTGAGTGCTTTGCGCGCAGGCATACTATTGCATTGGTGGGCAATCGCACGCGAGGTGGTCGTTGCGCTTCGGAGGTGTGCTTGAGGGACTGCACCCGGAGCCTTTGGCTCAATAGCCTGACCCACAAGGCAGTGGGTGGTTTGGAGGTTAGCTTGAGGGACTCCACCCGGAACCTTTGGCTCAATAGCCTGACCCACAAGGCAGTGGGGAGCAGATCCAGCTCGGGAATGTGATTGCAGAGACAGATTGGGATCTGCTTGACGGCCGTCACACGCAGCCTTGGAGGTACTGGAACGTTTTATATATGTTTTGCGACCGTAGTAGGATACGCACCTGCGACCACGGCCAGACACAGGTGGGTTTTGGCGGGTTTGCACCAATTTGACCAGGGGCTGCCTGGCTTGAGGCGGGCAGTAGCAAACCATTGAACACCCGGAGGTGTCCTCCCACCGTCAGAGACAATGCGTGGCGCTCGTGCTCTACGCCAATCGAGCTGTGAGCTTATAACCCGTAGACCTGTTGTCTCCCATGGCTAGGTTTTACGGGAAGAGGGCCATCGACCAATTCCTAACCTCAGAAGAGGATGGACTAGCATACTGCCAGGGCGCCCACACCTGACAGGAGAATGACTCGGGTCCTCAGCCAAAGCCTTCGATTAAATGAACACCCGAAAGGCAGCGGGTCTAGCACATGGTCAGTTAGCCGACTCATGCGGATTGGTGTCCTGGATCTTAGCAGGGAGAAGGGCGAAACCCAACTCCCACCAAGCGGTCGCCACGAGGAGGCGCCCAGAACATGAGCAAATGGCACAACAGTAGCAGCAGTGGGTAGACCATCTGTCAGGATCTAGCCACCACCAGCCTCAGCGCACCATAGGCTCTCCCGCCACTGTAGATGTGACCGTACTAGAAAATACATGGGCTTAAGGGATGCAGACTGGCGTGCTTAAAATGTCTGTCCAAATAACCTGACCAGGGGTGATTGCACAACTCAATGAAACCACTGAGTCATTTTGATCTGCGAAGACAAAGTCCAGCACCAAGAGAACCTAGAGGCGAAATTCAGTACAAAGTCCAAGTTGCTATGTAGCCACATCAACAACCTACGCAAAGTGCAGCGTGGGATCCCACTTTTACGTGCAACAGGTGCTTTGGCGCACACTACCCAAGATGCGGCCAACCAGCTTCACCAACACTACATCCGCACTTTCAGAGTGAAACAGCATTTCATCCGCCTTTGACATAGCTCCCATCGCCACCAGGATTAAACTACGTATCGTTTACAACAGCCAATATGATTAAAAGCCTAATGCCACTGCGCTTGCACAGCTCACCTGGCGTAGACAACATCCAACCAAAGGCATTGAATACAGCGTCCATGCACCTTGTCGAATCATTAGTTCGGTTTTTTAAGGTTGTATCGATTCAATGAAGATTCCCACAATATGGAAACATGCACTGAGCATTCCTAGTTACAAAAGTGATAATCGTGCGGGGCCCTCGAACTACAGTCCAATCACTCTCCTTCCAGTTTTATCCAAAGTAATGGAAGATATTATCACGGCGACTCTCATGGAATACCTTGAGAGCAACAACATACCAGTGTCAGAGCAGCACGGATTCAGTCGAAATCGGTCTTGCACTTAAAACTGGCTTCTGGCCCGTGCAAGCTGGACAAAGCCAGTCAATGTCAGAGTGGGAATCGACGTCGTCTACCTGGACTTCTCGAAAGCGCTCGATCGTTTGGACCACCACATCCCCCTGAACAAGCTTCGAAGCTATGGAATCGGTGATCCTGTGGTCGATTGGATAGACAGCTTCCTCGCTCAACGTCAGCTGAATGTGAGAGTGCGCAGCCCAATTTCCGATCCAACTGATGTGCAACGTAGCGTGTCCCAAGGATCCGTACTGGGACCATGTATATTCCTAGTATTCATTAGCAGCTTTGCTAGTTACTGCAGTCGAATTTCTTACTGTTTGCAGATGATGTCAAAATTAGGCATGATATCATGAGAGCAGATGATCATGTGGCATTGCAGAACGATCTGGACAAGGTTTATTTGTAGTCATCTGATAACAGTACTCCTATTCAACGTGGCAAAGTGCGAAGTTGTGAGCATACGCCATCAGCTTATCTATGAATATCAACATGGGGACCAGCAATTGCAAGGTGCTTCCCAAGAAAACGACCTCGGGGTGATCGTGCAGGACGCTCTTGGCTGCACTAGAGAGGCTGAAAAGGCATCAAAAATAGCCAGTCAACATCTTGGACACTTACAGAGGGAGTTGGGAAATTTAGATCCACCAATCTTTTCGCAAAGGCTGAACGCCGACGTGAGGTCTCACGTGGAATATGCGATCAAGGTCTGGCGCCCCTGTCGCAAGCGCGACATCAACTCGTTAGAGAATTGTTTCATCTGACCTACCAGTAAAGATTGCAGTTCCTGAGATTGTACAGTGGTGAATATCGACGTCAGTGAGAAGACATCATCATGCTTCACTTAATACTGACGAACCCCATTCACTCATGCCGCAATCAGTTGCAGCTGAGCCTAAATATCAACCTGAGAGGCCATCCGTTTAAACTTGCTACGCACTACAGTCGACTAGATTGTTAGTGCAATGTTTTCTCCTTCCGTGTGTCCCGTACTTGGAATGATGCACTTTCGACTCACGTTATCCTTGCCCCTACATTAACGCTTTTTAAAAAACTCCTTGATGAAGCGCTTCCAAACTTGCATTACTTGATGTAGTTGGTTTCACTCGGAGGACGAAATAGCGCGAATCAAATCATGTGCCTCACGGCCCTCTCCGCCATCTGCCGATGAAGGTACCTGCTGTAGGTCCTTTTGTGTAGCACGGATGCATCCAAACTGGACTAATATAGCGCATCTGTGAAATGAAGCAACACACGATTGAGCGTTGCGTTTCCTTTTATTTTTCACGTACTTACTGAACTAGAACAGTTCTCTATACGACTTTGTGTGTGCACATCCTATCCCCATTTCAAACTATGGTTATGCAGCAGTGCATTTAAATGAATAGACGATTAAAAATATGACTATTTACTTCTCCGTTGATCTTTACAATTTTAACTTTTACTCCAACCATCCTACGAGACTTGTCAAGCACATGCTTTTTACCCGTGATAAGTCATTATTCATGGATCACTGTGCAACTGTTTACGTAATGCTCTGCAGACGGTATCAAAACAACCTTGATGTCACGTCCTCCTTGCCGGAAACGTCAATGTAGTGGTTTCAGCTACCTTCCGTGTGCCATTGCAAACCGAACTGTAATAACCAGTCGCTGACCTACCACGTTATAACATCACAATACCTTACCTAAGAGATTCAGAACAAGAAACAAACTGGCCATTCTTGACTTTGTGTTTGCTAGTAAGGAACGCATGATCGATACAATAACACTGAGTAGCCCGTCCGGACGCAGCGATCTTGCGACAGTGCTTTTCCAATAAGTCGGAGACACTGTTACCTAGGTTCGCTACTGCGGCTTTCTCTGTGGCAACCTTATGATGCGGGAAGGTCTACTCCCGGACAGACATAATCCCTCATCTTTACGACTTGTGCCTCCATTTGTTCATGTAATGGAATGGAGATGACGCGCGCCACGTCGTGAGCTGACCGAATGCGGTGTGCGAACTAAAGAATCCAATTAGCTAAGAGAAATCATTCGCACCTGCTAAGGTTACCACAGAGAAAGCCGCAGTCGGCAACCTAGGTAACAGGTGCAAAAGAAGTTAGTTGTTATGCAGTAACCGTGTCCATGAAATGGCGTCGCTTTGTTGTCCGCGGCCACTTAGGTGTCAAAAACGCATCGATCTACACGATTCCCGACGGTGGTGACATGCATGGACGATTTCATGTTCTTAAAATAAGCCGCGCGGCAAGGTTACCTCATCTGGTCGTGAGGCCATCATTTTGCGCACAAGATGGAACCCAAAGTGGCCCGTATGCTTGGCACTCTTTGGAAGTGAAGAACGGAATACTGCAGGCGTATCGGGTGGGAGACGATTGGAAGTACGTTGCCAGTTTGCTTAATGTGAATTTTAACATCTGCTGCCGTTGGATAACAGTGTCAGAGTCCCCGGAACGAAGTAGACCACACGGGCGGGCTTGTCACATAACTCTGACAGAAGGTCATGTAAACTCTCTGCTGAATTGGATGTCCGAAGAGACGACGATAACATGTGCAACAATTTGGCTGAGTTTAAAAGCGGAGTACGAGGTTGTGGTCAGTACCTGTACCGTCACCCCATACCTTGGAGGTCGGCTGATAACAATGAAGAAGTTGCACACCGTTGCCGAGTCGATAATCACATTGGAGAATAAAAGGCGAAGGAAATCGTTTTTCATGCAACTACTGAAATTACGGACAAAAGGACGGCAACCTGTGTGAATTGATGAGCTTAATTTCAGTCTCTTCTGCGCACGCACCCGTGGCTGTTCATCACTCTGGAGCAGTGGAAGGTGTACTGTGGCAAACAATCGCGGCCAAAATATACACGTTGTTGGAGTCATGACAAACGACGGGTTGATTGGTTTTCCGTGTTACCTGGTAGTTTGCATAAGCAGTGGTGCGTACAATGGTTGTGAAAAATGCTTGATGCCAACGGTTCTGATTTAATGGAACGGTATTTGTTGATTTGTGACTACGCCTCGTGCAACGCAGACTTGGAAAGCGTTTTGCAAGAGGAACGCTACCGATGCGGGAGGATGTCACGAGTAGCACCTTACTCCCCGGCGCTGAACCCTATCGAGGGAATCCGGACTGTAATCAAAAGTTATGTGAACCAAACGATGAGGTGCAATTTTGCGGAAATGCTCCGTGGTGCATTCAGCAAAACCGTGTGACGCGTTCGTTTTTTGGAGCAGGTACTGTCGGGGGCAAGTGCTTTTGTCACACGTCATCACTACGAGAAAATGGTGCTGCAAGTGACGGCCAATTACGGACGTGTAATTCACATGGCAGCTTTGTAAGCTTTTTTCCTTTTGTATAAAATATTTGTTTGTAAAAGGAATCCGCCTTTTTCTCACCTCATCACCAAGTGGGTTAGTGGTGCAACACGTGCTCCGCTCGGTAGGCAATTAGTGTGCTACGTATAAGAACATACCTGTTTCCGTTTCTGAGACGTGAACCGACTGTGTGAGAAATAAGAGGTTGGTAACACAATTGGTGATAACATGTGGGGCCTGAACTTTCATACCTTTGTGGTCTCTTTTGTTACTGTACATGTATGCTGAGCAATTGAATAGGGAGTCCTTCGCGAGCTGATCAGGTAAACATGTTTTAACAGACTTGGTCGCAATACGTTCACAGTAATCGTTTACCTTGGAAACGGTATCCATTTTCTTTCTGCTTTCATATTATCCTACTATACTTGAGCTCGGAACATTTGCCGTTTTCAGCAGCTAGTGCGCCGAAGTGCTCCCTGGTAACAAGCAGCTTGAGAGAAAAGACAGTTTACGATTTGGACTGCTTCCTGTACTTGGGAATACCAATAGTGATGTTTGCGGATTTTGTGGTAGGCTTAGCCAATCCGCAAACTCAAAACTCAGAAGGTTGTGGTACCCAGTGTAACAAATGTGCATTAGTGAGCGTACATTTTGAAGTTATCCGTGCCTTCCTAGGTAATGAATGATTCCGCATTGTGCAACCCGGTCTTCTCTTCAAAATGCTTGCCACATGGAACACAGGTATAAGAAAACAAGTGCGATTATTTGGTTTAATCTCAATTCACCCTGAAGTTGACAAGTGGCGCGCTCACACAATTTATAACGCACCTTATCCTGTCCGCTGCTGTTGGAAAAAGGGAGACAAGTTTCTGACCATCCAGCGGTTCAGCCAAATTCATGTCAGCTTTAACGAATCTTGCTCCGGGGGATGCATGGCCTTAATTCCAAACGGCTGGCGCTCACAGCAGCTGGCGCAGCGAAGTTCGCATGTCCGACTCGTATCTATAGTCTAACAGCATATCTATCACGAATTTATTAATTGCTGCTACCTAGAACGAATGCAAATCTGTGACAGAGAAGCTAACAACTAATCGTTATTTTCGGGATTTGCGAAACGCTGAACAAACATCGTAACACCCATGGTGCATTCTCGTTCAAAAGAGGCCCTATGTGAGTTCCGCTGCAGGATGTCTTCAACGGCATGGTCTAGTTGTTGGACTGGTGGAAGCTAAATCCAAAAACATGTGAACACGATTCTAGTACATCGCGTGCTCAATCATTCATCAACTGTAAAGAGGCAGCGATCCGGCTAGTTGAACGAAGGTCATTTGAGAAACTGCAGCAAATAATTGTGGACAATCAGTGGCGCGAAATGTAACCAGAATACTTGATATCGTCAGGGTTCTCACCAAGCTCAATATGACACTGTGTGTTCACCAAGAAGACATCCAAGGTGACAAAGGAGGCCAAAAAGGACGGAATGTTTCAGCGTTTGTACATTTGGCGGCCAAATTTGAGTCTGTTCTTTGCGAACACTTGGTAACAGTTAAGCTGGGAAAGATAATCACCACTTTTCTTCGTCGCATCACGTTCAAAATGAATTGGTGAGCAGTTTGGTACAATCAGGTGAGAAAGAAAATCTTTGATCAGCTCAATGACAGCAATTATGTTTGCTAGCTTTTCGATGTCGTGCCAAGTGTATCTCACAAATTCAGATGAGAGAAAATGAAATGAGGTTAGCGTAGTTGTTTCTCAGCTTCGTTGAGACCAACAGCAAAAGAGCAGAGGAAATTGCTGCACCGGTTTTGCAAGTATCGGAGAAGGATGGAATTCTGACGACTGTCGTGGACAAACATTTGACAATGATGATGTTATGGCGCGCTAACGAATTGGTGTCCAGAGGCATATCTGTGAAAACAGCTCAAAGTCTACAGCTGTGTCATGCACAAACCATTCTGGTGTTCATGTAGCTTCCGCGACGGTTCACTGTTACAATTTTTGTACGATGGACCGGTTATTATCAATCTTTGTCCAGCTAAATATAACTTGAATGCCTTGTTCCAAGTCACCGAGGTAAGTATCAGGTGACTGTAAACTATAGATGGAGTAGTCGAGCAGGTGCTGTAAAAATATTGTGGTGAAGAGATGCTCGAAACTCGTCATTTGGATGACACCTTTCACAGAGTAAGGAGGAAATGCAATCACAAGATCAGCTGTATCTTTACTTCTCATCTCGATACAGTCGTTTCCGTTTATTTTGTATCGACATTCAGGGATCTGCACCCATTGAATTCAAGGATGCACAGGTAGGTCAAATGAACTGGGCTAGATCTGCTAAGTTTTGACTATCTTACAGCATTAAGAGTTGTCTTCTTCAGAGTAGAGCCAAAGTGGTGCACCTTGCAACGGATGGATCCAAAAACTACGCTGATTTGGGGATAAGCATGAAGGGTCCAATCGGCCAAGAGAAAAGAATGGATGGTGGATATTTGTTGGATATATCGATGGGATTTGGTGCAGAGTTAAAATGGGAAATGCTGTCTCTCATAGACATTTTGACTAATAAAATGCATAGATTTCAGAAAATTCATGACCATGCGAACAAATATGCTTTTCTTACACCGTTAACTCTGCTTCATACTAAGTATGGTTGTCCGGTTGGTAAATTCAAAGAAAGCTATGGAACTAAACGGAATCCTTGCCGACGGAAGAAGATTGCGGTATTTTGTGAAGGCTTCATTGAAATACTAAATTAATGGACCTACTGAACTTTTAAGCCTCATAACGAAATATTATCTGGGGAATCTGCTGCACATATTTCTTACCGGAACTATTAGTCTAACCAGCTGCGAGAGCGCATTTTCAAAATGTAATCCCATAAGAACTACGTGCAATCGTCATTGAAGCAGACAAGGCTCACGGAGTCGCAGTTCTCAACTTAGAGAGCGAAATTGACAATGGAGTGTGTTATCAATGCCACTGCCTCAAGTAAGGCGCGAGAAGTGTCTCTGTAAATTTTGTTCACCAATACTGTAGCAATAAAATTTCCTGCATTTACGGCAGCACTGTATAATTGGATCTTTGCTTGTTGTTATATACAACAAATTATTTAAGAGCTGTCCGAAATTATGAGATTTTATGGATTTAAAACCACCAGAAGGGGCGGCAAGGTTAGTTGCCATGCCAGTGGAATCACCTGGTAACGTTAGGTGCAATGACCCTAGCTACTGGCTGTGATGGAATGCGTAACAAATATCAACTTCTTTCGCCAAGAGGATTTGGTTAATGGAGAACATGGGGCATGCTCCGACCCCTTGTTCTACAATGTCTCAGCTGCATCCTACTACGCTTCTGCTGACCCAACGTTTCACTATTCTAACTGGCGTTCTGCCATCCATCTTCGTCCTGGGGATGAATTGCTCTTGAGCATGTGTAGTCGGCCCCCTGCGTACCCTCCTTGGTTAGATCTCCCTCTATATCTGGGTCCGACCTGCTGTTGTCTGGGAACTACGCGACAGCAAGCGTAATAGCAATCACTGTCGCATGGGCTGGAAAATTTGTAAGAGTATTACATGAACTCGAAATCCTTACGGCTGAAGTTGAATGCTCTAGTGCTTAAATTTTTGGTATATTGTATAAGCAAATTTATTGCTTCTACAACAACAAATGGTTGCCTTTCAGATGAGTATTGGGACTAATTTGCGGTCGGTGGCACCACACATTATGGGGGTTCCTGTGAATCTGTTACGCCATTAGTATGTTCCCTCCTTGTTGTCATCACTACAGGTGCTAGCATCTTAGAATCATCTGTCTAAGGTCTTATGGAAAGTGGTGCAATCTTTTGTCGTGGTTGGTGACGCTTCGCTGTGTATTCTCAACGCTGCAGGATCTTGCTCCCAGTTTTGAAGAGCGCATTCCACGCTAGACCCCGCGTATTTGTTAAGCATTTGCAAGTAAACATCTTAATCAAACCGCCCCAGTTCTGTGCGCAGGTTCCAAAGCTTTGGTTCCCAATCTTTGAAGTCTTGTCATCTACAGCTGAACAACCCAGATCAGCTTGCATTAATGCGCCAAGTTTGAACCCTTAGATAACGGACTGCAACACGTTTTCTCCAAGCATGTAGATGATGTTTGGTAACTACCGAATGGGGACCGCGTTGCAATTGGACGAATTAACCTAGCGCAGCTTGCTGTATAACCATGTACATGCACTACACAAGTTTCCATGAAGTGCATCGTCATTTCCTTGGTCAACGGTTGCCATTCACAGTTGTATAGCATCAGCGAAAAGCAAGAAAACCGGAGCGATCAGATGCTTTTGTTTAGTAATGCACACGGGAAACGGGCGAAGCCCACCAGAAATGATCCTCGTGGAATACTAAATACGATTTTCATAGGATCATGCAGCCTGCTTCGATCTCTAACCCGCAGTTGCTGTTGTTGCTGGAAATTCCTGATCCAACCAACTGTAGAATCCCATCCCCGTAGTAGTATAGTATGTGAAACAGATTGCGGTAATCCAGACGGCCAAAAGTATCAAAATAGTCGAGGTAAGTGACATCGGTCCCTGTATATTTCTCAGCTGTTTCCATCCAGCTACCGCTCGTAAGCAGTAGTTTGGTTGTGTATAATCTGTGCTAATGGCAACCATTCAGCTAGCGTGTTATGATGTTGCAAGTTCCTCAATCTTCCACTCCAGCCTAATCGATGATTTTCTCCAGCACCTTCGAGAGCACGATGAGGAGGATCACTGTGCGATAGTTTGCGGGTTCCAAGTAACTGACATTTATAAAAGTTGGAATGGTTAAACCATGTTTCCGCACGCTAGATACAGTTTGTCTACGTAAGCTCGTCTCGAAGTAATACGATAACGCTTTGGCCAGTGTTGTTTCTGCTACGTTCAGCGCTTTTAGGTGAAC
>CALYDF020004604.1:0-16323 GCA_944474145.2 Dicrocoelium dendriticum
AAACGCCGCACATTCTTGATCTAGTGTTATCCCCGATGCCGTCAGATGTCACCGACCTGGTTATTATGCAACCTATTGGTAAGAGCAATCACTGTGCTATTTCCTTCCAATGGGCACGTCGGTTTTCTGTCCATGACCAAGGTGATTTCCGGCGTAATTTCTGGCGAGCCGATCCACAGCGTCTGCAGGAGGCTGCTTCTAACATGGACTGGACCATTCCTCATTTTTTGTGTGTTGACGATGCTTGGACTCACTTTTACTCCAACATGATGTCGCTAATCAACCAGGTTGTGCCTATTTCTAAAAGTAGAGGTCTAACAAGAGGTCCTCCTTGGATTGACAAACAGTTGAGGTCTCTGATGAATAAAAGACGCAAACTATGGGATGGATTCAAGTGTACACAATCGACGGCCGACTACTTGCAGTACAAAACGCTTAGGAACCTTTGTATCCTGAAGAAGCGGGAGAATCGCCAAAACTACGAATTACAGTTAGCTGTGCAGTCCAGGTGCTCCCCCAAAATGTTCTTCTCATATCTGAAAAGGGGTACCAAAGGTGGTAATGGCATTCCATCTCTGTATTCCAGTGAACACGCTGCCTTACTTCAGGAGGATGCTGCGAAAGCGGATCTCTTAGCTCAACAGTATTCATCCGTTTTTACAAATGAAACTCCGTTTTCTGACGTAGTACTCCCATGCTCATCTTTGCTGGATCATCTCGAGATCAGTACGGAAACTGTTACTCAATTCCTTCTTCAGTTAGATCCGAACACCTCGCCCGGTCCTGATGGCCTGCACCCACTGTTTCTCAAGACCGTGGCTATGTACATTGCAGCCCCAGCTTGTCATGTGTTTCGTTGCTCTATTGAATCCGGACGCCTTCCATCAGCCTGGAAGCTGGGTATTGTCAAGCCCATATTTAAAGGAGGGAACCGCCAAGACTCAGCAAACTATCGTCCCGTTTGCCTAACATCAGTAATGTGTAAAATTATGGAACGGATTCTCAAGGGAGCTCTCAGCCTTTACTTCGAAGACCGGAATGTGATTTTTACTGCTCAGCATGGCTTTCGTAAGTCACGCTCGTGTACCACCAATTTGTTAGTTGCCAGAGAGAAATGGGCGAACTCTCTGGATGCTGGCAAACGTATGGATGTTATCTAAGTAGATTTCAGCAAAGCGTTTGACAAAGTTCCTCGCGAGCGGCTTTTGTTCAAACTTCAAGCAATTGGTGTCTCTGGGAGGGTTTTGTCGTGGATTTCGGATTTCCTTTCAGACCGAATTATGCGAGTTAAGGTCAACAATACGTATTCACCCTCCGTCCTTATGAGCAGGGGCGTTCCTCAGGGCTCTGTTCTTGGACCAGAGTTGTTCAAATTCTTCATTAAGGACCTTCCTTCAACCCTCCGGACCGAATGCTTGATCTATGCAGATGATTTGAAGTTATGGATGGAGGTAACCATCGCTGAGGATGCTGACCGCCTCCAAAATACACTGGATCGGCTGCACGATTGGTCTCTTAAATGGCAGTTGCCTATAAATCGCGATAAATGTTCTGTACTCCCCATTGGTGCTACTGAACCATTCGGTGTTTACCACCTTGGTGGTTATTTGCTTAATGATGTGAAGCAGGAAAGAGACCTTGGTGTTATAGTATGCTGTGATCTAAAAACCACCCAAGATACTTTGAAGAAGGTTGCTGCGGCTAACAGACTACTGTGTTCCATCCGAAGAGCCTTCTCACGATTGACGCCGGAGATCTTCAGACTTATCTTTTCCTCCCATGTGCGTCCAATCTTCGAATATGGATTACCCGCAGTTCATCCACTTTCAAAGCTTGAACATGGCTTGATTGAAAAAGTTCAGCGACGCGGTTCTAAGTATGTCTTTGAGTTCCGACACCTGCCGTATCACCTTCGTCTCCAGCATTTGAATATGTTCTCCTTGAAATATCGACGTCGCCGAGGCGATCTGATCTACGCTCGGCGCATTCTGCGAGGCGAGATAGGAAACGAGCTCCAAGATTTCTTCCAGGTTAACACTGAGTGTTCGACTCGGGGCCATTGTTGGAAACTGTTCAAACCTGGGAGACTCAGACTTCGCTCTGATTTTACACTATCGACTCGTGTGGTGAACGACTGGAACTGGGAGCTGGGCTCTAACCAAGGGCGGAATTTTGGTTACGGGCCGAGGTTAAATGGAACAGCCCGTATCAACTAGGCAATGGCGAGCGTTAAGAAATAATTAATGAGGTTTCAATAATAAAATGGATTGCACTTAGTATATTATAGGGAGGTAAAGTTAAGTTAAGTAAATTTTGTAACGAGTTTGTGAAACCACTGACCGCTTATAAAAGGCCGCGCAGTAGCCTGCTGAAATTTCTTCACATCCTGTTCCATGTCCGCAAATGTTCGCGAATATATAAATTCACCAAACGTTTAAACGACGGAAGATCGTCCACCATGACGGCAGCTTCCAACGATGCGCCGCGGCTCATAACTGCACTTCGTTAGCTACTTGAACAAAAACAGTGTTAAAATCTACAAACTTTAATATTACCACGTGCCATAAATGCTCCTGAAACGCTTCATTATACACCACACAACATCAATAAGCAACATAGTCCACATGTAGTATGGCGTTCCAAACCACCCTCACCAAATTATCAACAAAGCACTTTGGTTAGAATCCCGGTCCGGCAGACAAGGGAGAACCACAAGGATTGAGACGTAAGTTCTATTACGCAACACGTAGGCTAGTCAACTGTTCGCTTCAGATTTTTTCCTTCTTCAATAATGGCACAGGAGTGTCGTTCTGAAATGCAGACAGAAAAGGTGTCGTCAGAGCAACGATTTAAATTCGACCACGCGCCAAACTAGTTTCGATCACTCTTTACACCGCACCCCTTCTATATAGGCAACTTCCCCGTTGCCACACCAAAGCCCCCTTGAGCTGGTACTTCAACTTCGGTGGCTACTTCTGTCGGTGGCTCATTGTGATGTTCCTCATCCGAATGCTCAGATTCGATATGGAAAGGTTTAAGCCGATTAAAGTGTACCACCATGGGCGGCCCAACGGCGTTCTTTGGGTCCCTAATCACACAAGTCAGATCAGAAATTATTCGGTCTACCACGTAGGGGCCAGCCCACTCACGATGCAGTTTCGCTGGTATTCCGGATGCCGGTGCCTGATGCAAATATACGAGGTCGCCTGCTTTCAACGGGACACCGAAGACCTTCTTGTCGTAGTATTCCTTCTGCCGCCGTTGAGCGTTCGCCAAATGGATGCGTGCCGCTTCGTGTGTGCGTCGAACGGAGTCGAGGAGTTTGCTGACGTATTCAACAACCGACGGGTATACCTGTTGTGCTCTCGGTAATCGGACATCCGAGGGCAACCGAACTTCTCTACCCGTCCACATAAACGACGGCGTTTGTCCAGTAGAAGAGTGGACCGTACTGCGATAGGCCAATAAGCATTTAGGTAATAACGTATCCCACTCGTAAATGTTCTGGTCCACGAACGCCTTCAAGAGTGACTTCAACGACCGATTCGTACGTTCAACTTGTCCGTTCCCTTGTGGATGGCAGGCCGTTGTTCGCGTTTTATCAATACCGAGTACTCTGCACATCTCCTGGACCAGTGAGCTTTCGAAACATTATCCCCTATCGGAATTCACTTGCCCAGGTGCTCCCCATTGGCAAAC
This sequence comes from Dicrocoelium dendriticum, assembly GCA_944474145.2. Taxonomy (NCBI): domain Eukaryota; kingdom Metazoa; phylum Platyhelminthes; class Trematoda; order Plagiorchiida; family Dicrocoeliidae; genus Dicrocoelium; species Dicrocoelium dendriticum. The sequence continues at coordinate 3,700 of CALYDF020004604.1, forward strand.
CCAGTGGTTAGTCATCGCTGTTGCCACGGTGTTCAGTTCAGATGGGGACTGGAACGATAGGAGAATCCCGTGAGTGTTCCATCTTGAGTGGATCGTTGAGCCAGGAATTGATGAAGTGCTCAGTTATTGATGGATCTAAAACGGAAACACCCGTATCGCACCCTGGCCAACCAGTTAATGCCCACGTTTCCTGCCCTAGCAGTCCCTGCTTTGGCAGTCACGTGAAATAAGCAAAGGATAGGAAGAGAAATCGAAGGTACAGAATAGGGAAGTGCACTTAAATAAGAAAATAATACCAATACGTGAAGAAAAGTAGAGAAAAGAAAATCGAAGTACGAAGATGCGAGTTACTCAGGAAAATGGAAAGGTTTCGTGTTGCCACCCAAGAGCGTCAAGTTGCCGCTCAAACGCCTTAACCGTAGATTCCCTGATAACACTTTCCGGAAGCATGTTCCAGCGGTCGATAACTCGGCGTGACAGCCGGATTTCCGCCCTAATCCGATCGGACCGCGGTTTGTCCAGCTTCAACGAATGACCGCGTAGAACAGACAATCTAGCGGGGCTGAATAGCCAAGATAAATCTGGACCAACCTTCCCAGTCAAGATACGGTAGGTTAGGATTAGGTCTCCTCTAAGCCTTCGGTAGTGCATAGAATGCATTCCCAAACTAAGTAGACGCTCGGGGTACGTCCGGCCCCGTAATCCTTTGACTAACCTAGTACCCACTCGTAAAACCATCTCTAGCTCCAGTTTGTCCCTGACGAGGCAGGGCGGACAAGTGAGAGTATCAGCCTGCGCGATTGGCACGACTTCGCACCATTTGGTGAAGTAGTCTACCATGACTAGAATGTAGCGATTCCCTCTCGGCGTTTCCGGTAGTGGACCAACGAGGTCTACTCCAACTATTTCATTCGGGTAACCTGCTGTCATGAATTGTAATGGTGCCCTATGAGCAATAGGCGGATTTTTGAACATCGCGCATCTTTCGCAAGTTTGGCAGAAGTTGACAATGTCTCTTCGTTGGTGCGGCCACCAAAATCGTTGACGCGCCGCCGATTCGAGTTTATTGATTCCAGCGTGTCTCAGCTGTTGGTGCAGTTCCGAGAGCACTTCGGTAACTAACGCCTGTGGGGCAACGATCCTCCTCAGGTACGTGGGGCCGAAATCGAAGACCAATACACCCTCTTCGATGGCGAGTTTATCCCACATCGCCCACAAGCACCGAGCTTCGTAGCTTTTCCCTTCCATTTCTTTCGGAGCTGGTTTGTCCCTTCTTGAACGCCGCTCATGGCAGATGAGTGATATGTCTGGGTCCGAAGCCTGTGCCTCTTGCCAACGACCATACTCGGCTTTTTGTAGGTTGACTAGCGCTACGTGTTGCGCAATGCAGGAAGGACAGTTTCCATAATCTCGAGACGGAATCCTCGATAGCGCGTCCGCGTTGCCGTGTAGTTTCCCAGGCCGATGGTGACATTCGAACTCATACTCCTGTAATTGCTCCCGCCATCGAGAAATCTGCCCCTCAGGGTCCCTGAAGTTTTGCAACCACCTGAGTGATTGGTGCTCAGTCCGTACTAAGAATTTTCTTCCTAGAAGGTGGTGCCGATTTTGTTTTATGAAAAACACCAAAGCCAACATTTCTTTCCTTGTCGTACAGTAATTTCTTTCTCTTGACGTAAGGCTTCTACTACTGTACCACACCACTCGTTCTATTCCGTCCTGCCCTTTCTGTGACAAAACAGCTCCAATCGCCTGGTCGCTCGCGTCCGTGTCTAGAACAAACTCCCCGGCATTTGGTGACAGATCGGGGAAAACCAACACCGGAGCTTCACAGAGGGATTCTCGTAATCGATCGAATGCATTTCGACACAACGGTCCATTCGAAGGTTTTACCTTCTGTAACAAGGTATTCAAAGGCGCGGCGATCTCTGAGAACCCTTTCACGAATCGCCGATAGTATGAGGCTAACCCTAAAAAACTGCGTAGTTCATCAACATTGGCAGGGGTTGGCCATAATTTCACTTGCTCCGTCTTACGTGGGTCAGTACGAATCCCCATCCCCGAAATGACGTGCCCAAGATACGTTACCTCGGTCTGTAGTAAATGGCACTTTGTGGGCTGGAGTTTGAGGCCCACACTTACTAGGCGTGTTAACACCTCCGCCAAGTTGTTTAGGTGCTCGTCTTTTGTTTTTCCGTGTACAATGACATCGTCCAGGTAAACGAGACACTTGTGGGGCATCAATTCGTGTAACACTTTTTGCATCAGTCGTTGAAAAGTCGCAGGGGCGTTAGAGAGGCCAAAATGCATGGTCTAGAACTCATAACAACCTGATGGTACTACAAATGCCGTTTTCGCTCTGTCGCTCTCCTCCACTTCTACTTGCCAGTAGCCAGAAGTCAAATCTAGCGTACTGAAATAAACTGATCCTCCCAGTGCGTCAAATAGATCATCGATCCTGGGGAGGGGAAAGGCGTCTTTTCGAGTAATCTCATTTAATCGTCTAAAGTCGACACATAGGCGAAAACCACCATCCTTCTTTTTCACTAGAACAACCGGGGCTGCCCATGGTAAAGTCTAGGGCCGTATTACCTCCTTTTCTATCATGTCATCTATGAGCTTTTGCAATTCAGTCTGCCAATGTAATGGTATGCGCCTTGGGGGATTTTAATCGGGATTGCATCACCGGTGTCGATACGGTGTTTCACGAGATTGGTTCGACCCAAGTCGGTACTGCGCCATGCAAATGCGTCTGAGTGGTTGCGCAACACGTCTTTGAGCCGCTTCAGTGTCTGCTTATCCGTGACTCTGTCGAGTGAGCGTATAAAGGCGTTAATGTACTTCTTACTCTCTAAGGTGTCCTCATAGGTTGTAGATGCTTCCAAAGCACCACTTCCACAGGGTTTTAACAAAACTGTACAGTTATCGGTGATTAGTTGGCACCTGTTCAGATCCAATCGACACTTCAACCGGCGTAACAGATCCATCCCAACAATAACAGCAAACGGAATTTTGTCCGCAACAGTAAACTCCTGGGTGAAACTCTGTTTCGCGACGTCAACTTGTGCGGTTAGGGATCTTCGAACGGATAAGAATTCTCCATTGGCGGCAGTTAGTCGGCAGCGACAAGGCGCGTATACACGTTCTGCTAGCTGATTAGTCAAAGTAGATCTGATTAGGCTCCTACATGCACCTGTGTCGATGAGACCTATCAATGGAACCCCTGCGATCTGTAATTCTATTGCTAATGCTGAATCTGCGGTCGACGCACAAACAATGGCTGATATAAAGTGTGAATGCAATCGGTGCCACTCACCTGGGCGTCCGTTATTGTAGCGAGGTAGACCGCGATTCGGAATTGGTCGGCGGGGCCACCGGAAGTACGATTGCACTGGAGGTCGCGAATAATCCCCTCGAAACGGACGTGATTCCAATTTCTTCGGTCTGGTGGATGGAATCTAGCGGGGCGGTATCGATTCAGCACGCAGCATGGTTCCAGGGGGCCCATGGACTCGTCGACTTGCTCTAATTGATCTGCCACTTTTAAGGCTGACTGAAGACACGTAGGTCGTCGTAAACGGAACTCTCTTTTTACCGAGGGCGTCTGGATGCCCTCGAGTAACTGCTCTAACACTCGCTCGTCCTGTTGTTCCGGCGTTTCATCTGTGTAGGCATTTACCGCCATCCTCCGCAACTCGCGAACGAATGTCTCCAGGTTTTCTCCCGGTCGCTGATACCGGGCATGGAAAACTCCGCGCAGTTCATCGGGCAAGCCAGGCCGACCTAAGATGCGACGAAGGGCAGAGAAGGTTTCCGTGGTGACTTCTCCCTTTAACACTTTACTATCCGTAACTTTGTCGAATGCCTCTCCTGCTAGCAGGCCCATGATCACCGTACCCCGTTGTTGGGCTGAAAAGTGCTTGACATACATTTGCACCTGTTTCTCCCATCGGAGATGTGGCATGCCTGGAGAAAACTTTTCTGGAGGGGGTAACGGGGGTGTGGAAGGGGCGGGTGTCAGATTTGTTGTCATCTTCTGCATAGCGTCCGACAAGGATTCCAAAGCAGAAGCAATCCTTACCCCCGGATCGGAGGTCACCGGCTGAATTTCACCACCAGACAGTTTACCTGGCTTTGCCATTATCTCTTGATCCTGGCAGGGTCGCCAATTGTAGAATGCAGACAAGGGAGAACCACAAGGATTGAGACGTAAGTTCTATTACGCAACACGTAGGCTAGTCAACTGTTCGCTTCAGGTTTTTGTCCTTCTTCAATAATGGCGCAGGAGTGTCTTTCTGAAAGGCAGACAGAAAAGGTGTCGTCAGAGCAACGATTTAAATTCAACCACGCGCCAAACTAGTTTCAGTTGGGACCGGAACGATAAGATAATCCCTTGAATGTTCCTTATTTTTCGTATCTTTGGATCGGGAATTGATAAGTCTGCTTGAGATGTTGAAAAGCCTAAAACAAAGACCGCATCACACCCTGTCCAACCAATTACTGCCCACATTTTCCTGCCCAGCAGTCCCTGCCGGGCCGGTTTATGTGAAGTAAAAGAGTGAAGGGTAAGCTAAGAAAAGAACAGGAGGAATGTCCGCTAAATAATGAAAATACCAAGTTGAGAAGAACATTCTAAAAGAACGAAGGGAAAGTTAAAGATACAAGTCGGGTTGGAGAAGCGGAAGGTTTGGTACTGCCATCCTAGAGCATCTAACCGACGCTAGAAATCCTCTACCGTAGACTCCCTAACCACGTGCGCCGGAAGCGAGTTCCAACGTTCAATAACTCGACGCGACAAGCGAGTTTCCGTCCTTACCCGGTCAGAACGCTGTTTGTGCAGCTTCAACGGGTGACCTCGGAGACTAGGCAGCTTGGCGGGACTAAATAGCCAGGACAAATCTGGACCGATCTTACCCGTTAAGATACGGTAAGTGAGAATCAAGTCTCCTCTAATTCTGCGGTAGTGCATTGAGTACATACCCAAGCTAAGCAAACGTTCGGGATACGTTTGCCCCCGTAATCCTTGCACTAACCTTGTACCCACTCGCAAAACCCTCTCCAGTTCCATTTTGTCCCTTACAAGACAAGGTGGACAAGCCTGGATACAGTACTCTAAGTGAGGTCGCACGAAAGCTGAGAACAGCTTCACAAAGATATTGGCCGTTAGGACACCGAAGGAGCGGCGAATAAACCACATCATACGGAACCCTCTACAAGCAGCCTTCCTCCAATTTTCCCCAGAGTGAAGCAAGGAGGTATGGGTGATACCTAGATCAACCTGCTGAATGACAACAGGGAGTTCACTTCCACCAACTACATAGCGCGTGGGAGGACTAACAGCTCCAATGCGGAGGACAGAACATTTCGCCTGATTTATGGGCATCAACCATAAGGTTGACCAATCCCAGAGCCTATCCAAAGCACTCTGAAGTGCCTCAGAGCCACCAGCGATATCCACAATATTCCAGAGCTTGAGGTCATCAGCAAACAATAGCGACGGTACTCCAAGCTCCTGGGGTAGGTCATTGACATAAATTGCGAAAAGCAACGGCCATAGAACCGAGCCCTGCGGAACGCCACTAAGAACAGCTTGTCTAAGCGAAAGGCTACGCCCCACGCGTACACACTGTTCTCTGCCCTCTAGGAAAGCAGAAACCCATTTAAGGGCGGCTCCAGATATCCCATACGATCTCAACTTCAATGAGAGTCGCTGATGTGGGACAGTATCAAAGGCTTTCGAGAAGTCAACGAAAAGCACGTCGATGGCGTGGCCGTTGTCTACTGCCTCAGCCCAGCTTTCACGAGCTACAAGCATATTTGTCAGACATGAAAATCCCTTACGGAATCCGTGCTGGGCCGCACTGAGGTTAAACTTAATCAGGTGATTCTTCACCGAATCCCTGACCAATTTTTCAAACAACTTAACTACTACGCTTGTTAAGCTGACAGGCCGATAGTTCGCGGGCAGAACTCTGTCCCCGCCCTTAAAAATCGGACAGATGATTGCCTTCTTCCATTCAGAAGGTAAGGTACAGCTGTCGAGTGATATTGTAAACATGCATGTCAGAGGGTCACTTAGCTCAGCGGCCAATTCATGCATCAGCTTCGGATGAATTGAATCAGGGCCAGAAGCTTTGGAAGGATTTAGCCCTTGCAATAGCCTGAAGACTTGTGTCTCTGTTATGCTTATTTCAGTTAGGCAAGAATCCTCCGGAACTTTAGTGACCAGCTCAACTTGAGGTAGAGAGGCCTCATGAGAAAAGACACCAGTATACTGTTCGCTAAGTATACAGGCATTATCGTAGTCGGTATGCCCATGGGTCCCGTCCGCTCGTAGTAAAGCCGGTATAGACGAGTTTGTACCGCTACGTCTCTTTACGTAAGCAAAGAACTTCTTTGGGTTTTTTACGGCTGCGTTAGCCAAATCCTCCTCGTACTGAAGACGAAGAGTTCTAAGATGATGCTTACATTTATTTCTAACCGCTCGATAGCTTTCGTAGGTGCTGGTTGATGAAGCCGCTTGGTAAGTTCGCCAGCACTTAGAGCGCTTCCTGAGCAGGTATTTACCTGTATGATCTATCCATGGAGGCTGCGCCCGTGTCACCCTTCTCTTAGTGAATGGGATGTGGGGAGCAGAGATCTCAGTGAGGTACGCTTTAAATTTCTCCCAGGCTGTCTCAACGGTGTCAGCCACGGTGATCGCACAACGCAAAACTGAAGCTTTGGCTCGTATTGCGTTAAAGTCTGCCCGCCAAATATTTGGACATGCCTCAGTGGTAGCTTGATGACACTTAGTTAGAGCACATCGAAAGGATATGCAGACATGGTCACTGGCTCCTAGAGGACAGTCGTAGGCAATATCACTTACGAAATCGTGTGACTTCGCAAAAATGAGATCCAAGGTAGACGGAATTTGGTTGCGCATATATCTAGTCGGGAGGTCCACGAACTGATGCGAAGGCAGTTGCATGGTACTGATCAGTTTTTGGATTCCTGGAGGTACTGACCTGTTTAAGAACATGTTGCGCTAGTAGGCAATATAACCCTTACTTTTTGAGAACGCAAATACAGGTTGTCCTGATAAACAACAGCCCGCGTTCAAAATCGCGTAAGTGACGGATAGAACAGTCCCCTTAATTTTTAACATGAAAAATTGTCCTGCAGAGGACCTTTGTGGTTTCCGGTTGATGCTTGCAGAACGGGATCTTGGAATGAGATTGCTGATTGATAGGTCGCAGTGATGCGATATACGTAAGTATATTACAAAAAAGATGGCAGTTCGGGTGTGTGTAAACGTGAGCGGTCTAGTTGCATAATTTCGCGTTTCTTCCTCGTCGAATTTAGAAAACAATAACAAAAGATGTTAATATTGAGACAAGAGTATAGTTGGTTATGCACCAACAGCCTCACGCCGTTAGCACTTGCAGGGTAAGTTAACTTTTACCAGTATGCTTCATGCATAGCCATATTCCGTGTACATACTGTGAAACAACTGCGCTGTTAAAGATCCCCACAAATCGTTTACAGACCTTTTTTCGCAGCATTCTAAACACCGCTCCCGTTCACACATAATCACTCCCCCATGCTACTTTCCACTTGCCTGCTTTCTAGTATGCAAAGTGAACTTCAACCACACCGGTCTGTCATCAGCTTAACAGTTATCATATACCACGTGCTACTACGCAAGCATCACCGTAATCCGCTGTACCGCATAAAATCTAAGAAATATGCCTCTGCTGCCCACTCAAACTATCTTGAATGTCACCGAGGACCATGGAAGCGAAACCCTTTCTCGTCAATGCATATATTACTCCTTCCCCTGTAATGCAAGCTAAATCAAAAATCACATACCGGTAGTTTACCTACGAGAAGGGTGCAACTCGTGAATTTGAATAACCGAATTTTTAGTAAGGTGCTAATTATCTCGGCTGGAAGGCACGGGATTACATACATGGGTCGTGGGGGGGTGGAGGGGGTATGTGCGTCGGGGGTGTAATAAACACTTTAATTTTTTTTTATAAGAAATTAAATTTAAAACGGACAAAAAACAGTAAACGGCCAAAAAATATAGCAAAAGAAGTAGGTCGTATAAAAGGCAGTTATTTTTAAAGTCTATCATAAAAAGGGGCAACTAATCAAGCGCTATGACTGAGTAAGCGTCATATGTAATGACCATCCCTATGTCCAGGGGGGATGAGCCGAATAAGTGGCTAATTTTCCTACTGAAAAATTCGCCTGGGGGCTTTGTGTTTCGGTATGGCAGACCAAGGGGAGTGGCTAATTAGTGCACTGAAAAATTGGCGTGGATGGCTTCGTGTTCTGGTACGGCAAGCCAAGTATTGATGCTTTCATAACTGGATATGAAAGAGATGTTTATGTGTCGCTTTGTGCCTAAGTATGTACAAGAAATGGTGGCTGATAAAATTTATTAGTTGCGAATTTCGTGCTGTTTTAAATGAGGTTAACTGCAGTAAGTCTAATTGCTTATCAAGCGCTATGTTGGATGACACTGCTGTTTTTTTGCCGAAGGGTCTGTGATCGATATAATAGCTGGGAGAAAGTGGAAGAAGCTGTTCATAACTTCCAAGTTGTGACCGAATGTAGTTTTTTCAAATATCGTACGGATGCTGCGAAGCAACATAGGAAGTACTACGCGGTAAGTCGAACTTTTGGCGTGTAATACTGGTTAAACTTCAGTGTTTGAATAAACACATGAAACGGAATTTGACGATTGTCAAATTTGCTCTGATCCAAGGTTTCTTAGATGGATTAGAGCCGTTCTGGTCAAAGTGTCCTTTGCGCTTCCGGGAAACTTTTCCGTTTTCTCTCAGTTTTGCTCCCGTTTTGCACCGTATTCATCTGTTTATTGTGGCCGTTTAACTACTGGCTAGCCGAACAACCTCCCCGTGGTGCCAGCTGGGTGATTCGGGTTTACCCCCTTTCAGCAAATAGTTGGGCGGCAGTGTTCCAGGACGTGGTGGGTTTTCGCGTGGCAAGCGTTCTCCCTATAAATCGCCACAAATGTCCGTTTAACAACACTGTGACGTGGCGGTTGTGACTCGCCACTAACTAAAGGCACCCATTGCTTATCCGAACAATCGCTTCAAGTCCACAGATAGCAAGCCCTGGCAACACCGTCAAACACATTCAAGCAAAATTACAGGAAAAATTTACCAAGCACATACAAAGCTAAACACGCCTACATGCAAAATTACATACAATCATATATAAACATATGCAACAATCCCATTGTTCCATTGTACATTAACTGATCACGTTTTGTACTCTTAACATGAGCATGCCTGCGCAGACGTGCATCGCTTAGTCGAGAATACACAATTTATTTATATATTTATTTATTCTGTTTTCCACTATGTCGGTCTCGCAATGCACCGAGGCTGTTGTTCCTGGTGGCTTGGATTCTGAGGTTATCGCACTTTGTGGCAGTCCAAGCTGCAATATACCAGTAACTGACGATTCCGGCGGTATGCAGTGCGATGTCTGCAACCGATGGTACCACCAGCTTTGTACGGACCTAAATACCGAGCAGTACGCAGCGCTGGCCTCCAGCGAAATGTTGCTTTTCAGTTGTGCCAATTGCTGCAGCCGCCGGCAAGGCCGCGCGGCCTTTCGTACGAGAGACGAATCTCTTGATACCCGGCTGCGAAATGTAGAGCGTTCGTTCTCGATGCTCTCAGATCTTCGCCTTAAGATTGATCTGCTCATGACGACGCTTCCGGTCTCCAACAACGCAGATTTGATCGCTTCCACTTGATCGCTTCCAATTGTGGCACCAATCATTATGTCACCCGTCCAGATGGCTACCGACCACAAAAATGAAGCTGCTTCGGACGTCGTATCTAAAGGTACCCTGATCGACGCCGAATTGCTGGTTCAAGGGTCCCTTCGAGTAAAGCGAAAGAGAGCCAGGAAACCCCGTAAGCTCTCTGCTAAACAAGAAGTTATAGTTGTCTCGGCACCGGAAACAAGCCAAGTGTCGTTACTTGTCAGACCGTCTGACGGTTGTGCGAAAGCGAAGATTCCAACACGCACTACTTGTCAGCCGAAGTTGCCGGACATCTCGGTTCTCACCGAGAAGGCATGTTCTGAAGGTTTGCTTGACTCTGCTCAAAGCGAAAAATCGTCACGGGACCCTGCTCCCTTTATCAAGAAGAAAGAGCAAACAAAATCTGCCATAAAGCCTTTCGGTGGAATCGATGGTCCGAAAAATGTATGACATTACAATGGAGCGAAAACCATACGCTGCCGGTACTACATCATCGGAGGTGATAATGACAGTCCCGTCACCAGTGGTGGAGCCACCTGCTCCAAGTAGCGATTCAAAGACCCGTGGGGTTAATACACCTCGTCGTGGCGATTCTTTCACGGATAGTAGCGTTATATTCCGTAACGCGGCTGAATCTAATGCTGTGCTTCCTGCTGATCGCATGTTGGACGACCTTCAATGGTTTAAAATGTGCGTAACAAAGCTTCTTTCGCCTGGTTTTCCAGGCGTTACTGTCAGGAAGCTGAGCGGACTCGGGCACGTCCCAGTTAACGTACCAAACCTTCGACCGCGGCTAATTCGTGTGGTACTCTCTATCCCGGAAGAACGCAGCGCTCTCATGTAGTTTGCGTTTATGCTGAAAGGTACAAATATTAGCGTTCAGCCTGACCTTCCACTAGCCGATAGGCTGAAGCTAAGGGAGGCCATCAAGGACCTTAAACCTAGGCGAGCGACCGGTGAACAAGGTCTTCGGTTAGTGGGTTTTCGGGTGGTCAGCCGGCGGTCCTTTTCCGCCCTACCACTGCCAATTCTGGTAGCGCACGACCCAGGTCTGGATCTAACGAATACCTACAGATAGTGCTAAGTAATGTGCGCAGCCTAAAGAATAAGGTGTACGAGTTAGGTCTGCTTGTAGATGGGTCTCATCCCGATATACTCGCATTCACTGAAACGTGGCTGTCTCAGGACGTCACGGATGGTGAAGTTCATCTATCTGGCTGCGCACTATTTAGATACGATTGCTCTGCTGGCCGACAGGGAGGGGGCGTCGCTCTTTATGTGAGCTGTAAACTTGACGTTTCGACGTTTTATTTCAGTCAGCAGACAAAACTGTTAAAGCTCTGTTGACTGTTATTAGCACATCCTCGGCTCTGGTTGCAGTTGTAATAGTGTATAGAAGCCCTGGAAGCGTATCCAAAGCGGTACTTGACTTCATTCGCTCCCAGTCCGCAAACAAGTATTTGGTGATGGGCGACTTCAACCTCCCAGAGATTTGCTGGGCAGATCTTTCTTGCGACTCAGCGTCAGGCACATTCGGCGCTGATTTGCTTAGGCTTACGTTCCAAGTGTCTTTGCATCAGTTCATTGACCTCCCCACTAGGTACATGGACGCCCAAGTACCGTCTGTCTTAGACCCTGTATTTCCTAAGTCACTCGATTTTGTTGGTGACATTGCTTACCGACCTCCACTGGGTTCCAGTGATCATGTTTGTCTGCTCTTCAGTTGTACTCTGTCTAGACGCTACCAGAGTACTGTTGAGTCTCGCTCGAACATATGGCACGCCGACTATCAATAAACAAGAGCCAAGGCTTCGTGTTTCCATTGTGAGATCTCAGACGACGATACTGTGCAGTTTGCCTGAGATAAATTTAAGTTCTACCTTACAGAGGTCCCTGCTTTCGCCATCACAGTCACAAGGAGAAACGAGGCGCAAGCCCAGGGGCTCTGAATAGATCCCACTGGCAGGCACTGTCCACAAAGTTGTCTATATTTTGGCGGGCCTAGCGTGTTGCTCCGTAAAACCATACTAAATTATTCGTAAGCAACACCTAAGGAATCCTCTGCACGAGTTCCAGAAAGGATTAGCGGACGAATTTTCAGAGAATCCAAAGTATTCTTTGCTTATGTCAAAAGCCGCTGCGGTTGCAACATGTCTATTCCACGCGAAGTTAGAAACTGTGCGTTTTCAACTTTTTGTTGCTTATTCCGCCATATAGCAGCTATTTATTAGAATAATTAGACGCGTCGTCTCGATATCTAGACGTGCTATACTCTAAACTTTTTAGATCCTATATACGGCAAACCAGTGTTCCTGGAACACGAATCATGAAGCCGTGCTATTCCATAATGACTAACAACAATGGAGTAAAAGGTAAAGCTGCCCGAGCCAAACTCCGGGTCAAACGTAGACGTACTCATTCGAATACTGCAGTTTCGGTTGATCACAGCTCTGCCTCATGCACTGCAAAGGCGGATAAGGCGACCAAACGTCCTGCAACAAAAGACAATCTGAATAAACTGCTGTAGGACTAGTTAATACTAGTCCGAGACGGTGCGCGGAATTAAGCGCGGATATCAGAAGGCAATTGGAGTCGGACATAGCGGACTGTATTCGATGGGACTACAACAAGAAACGGACGGATGAAGCGAGGCAAGAGCGTACACGTGAGCGCGGGAACTTACAAGGCGGTTGTGTGTCGAGCCGGTTGTAAGATTAAAACAAGAAGGAGTAATGTACAATCGGTCAACAAGTAAATTGTACACGAAAGATAAGAGTTATCTTTTTGGGCGCTACAGAGCTCCCCCCCTAGAAGGCTGAACATAGAAAGCCTTCGAA
>CALYDF020004605.1:0-16506 GCA_944474145.2 Dicrocoelium dendriticum
GAGAATGTCAGAATCATAGGTAGGGCAAAAAGTCGAAAAGTACGCAAGCTCATTGAGGCTTGGTACTCGGGGAGGAACTCAATCAACAGGCACTTAGCTCTAGACACTGCCTATGAATCACTGAGGGTCAAAAGAATAGTCCATCCCAGATCAACAGGGCGAAGCAACCTCATTGAGGCGAACTCTAGCCAACAGTACGAGATAGATGACTACACGGTCAGCTCACGTGGACCAATCGACTCCTGACGTTCGAATCAAGTGATAAATAATCACTTGGATCTGTAAGTGGTCCGCATAAATCGTAGTGATGATGTCGTCTAGCCTGACGATGAAACGTTTGCAGCCAAATCAGACAGCTCGGAGAACACCCGCATACCCTCAAGCCTTTAGTAAGTTGGTCGAACTCCGTCACTGTCAGGCACCCGAGTCATGAGATACCCTAATGATCACCGAAACGTGGCTGAGCTGTGAAATGACCGACGCTGAAATCGCCCTACCCAGTATGTCAATTCTCCGGAACGACAGAACGGGTAGGGGAGGCGGAGTGATGGTTTATTACCAAACAAACCTCCGTTATGAGCCCACAGATGATCCTCAAACGTGTGTCATTGATCTCCTTCGTGCAAACTGTGGTTGAAGGACGACGATACGCGCCTCATGCCCGTAGTTAAAGTACCACGGAAATCCACTCCGGAGATGGACCACAGAATAATATCTGCATTTCGCACTGTGATAAATTTGAAATACACCCATATCCTCATTACGGATGATTTTAATATTTATGATTTGGAAACTCCAGCAACTGAGGCGGAACAGTGCACGGCCTATTTACAAAAACTAACCTACAGCGCACCCCATACAATCAAGTCACCGATCTCACTGGGTTCAGAACAGCAAACAAGTCATCAAGGTTAGATCTAGTGCCCAGCAGCGAGGTGCTCATGTTTAGGGGCTAAATGTATGCAGTCCTCTGGGTCGAAGCGATCACGTGACTTCGCTGTTTGATTACATTTACTACGCCGAATACCCCGATACAAAGCCCAAAAAGATGGAACCTATTACCCATTATCAGATTTTGTTCGCATTCGTGGAAAGCCCTAGTTGGACATTCCTGACGGAGTGCACTCCAGAGATAGCCAGTAAAAAATTATTGGAAATCTTCACGTCACTGGTCACCTAAGCATCAGAGTCAAAATCTTGCCACCGTCTCATCAGATCCCAATATTTCCTGAGAAGCCGAACAGGGAAATTTCTGGTTTGGCGGGATCGGACATGTCGCCTTTACAAAAACGATCCCAGCGCAGAAAATTGAACAGCGTACGTAGGCCAGCGCGATTATTCTGTACAGTTGGTGTGTAAAGACAAGTTATCACTGAAACAGCAGCTAGCGAAACGATTCTGTTCGAATCAGAAGATTCTTTACATACATATGAAGGGACTTAGAAAGGTGCAGCACGGAATTTCACGACTCACTACGATTAGTGAATATACACACGCAGAGAAAGAGGCGGGCAACGCCTTACGAGCCCAGTATTTGCCTATTTTCCAAGGGGTGCAAGCCTCAAACATTATACTTGATTCCTTCACCACATGGTCAATGTTATCCAGCATTACATTCACAGCAGAAACGGTGCTGAGAAACATACTATCGCTGCGTACTCATAGCTCTCCTAGAGCGGATAACATTCGCCCTAAAGCACTGCAGGTGGCAGCCATGTACCTAACCCAAAAGCTTGCCGGATTCTTTTAGCGTTGTCTAGACGAAAACATAGTTTCGTCAAAGTGGAAACGGTGTGTTATAACCCCTATTCACAAGGGAAGAAGTCGGTTTGATCCTAACAATTACCATCAGCTAACGTTTCTCCCTCTGCTCGCAAGTCATGAAAAGCGATCATCGCGGACGGACTGATAGGTTACCACGAAAGCTACGGCATCATTGTGTCAGAGCAGCACGGGTTTCGTAAACACCGATCATGTACAACAAATCTGCTGGGAGCACCTGACAATTGGACCGAAACAGTCGACGAGGGGATAGGAGTTGACGCTATATACATGGACTTTTCGAAAGCCCTCTATCGCCTGGATCATTGAATATTGGTGCACAAACTGCAGCTCTACGGTGTCGGTGATTCAGTATTAGGATGGGGTAGTAAATTTCACCACGAACGGCAATTGGAGTCCGAATATCTCTCTCCGACCTGGTGCGAGTAGAGTGCGACGTACCGCAGGGTTCGGTCCTTGGACCTGGCTTGTTCTTAGTTTATATCAACGACCTAGCGAAAGTTACCGCCTAGAAAATTTCGCTTTTCGCGAACACCCGTTAAAATTTGGCTGGCTATCAAGTGACCTCGATGGGCCTGGAGTTGGTCGGTGAGGAATGCGCTACTATTCAATGTGGGCAACTGCCGCGTTGTCCACATCCGTCATAGACACGCCTACATCTACAAACTTGGGAAGCATGATCTGCAGACAAACTGTCAGAAACGTTACCTCTGTGTGCTGGTACAAGATGACGTCGGTTGTTCCCGAGAGGCAGAATCCGCTTCAAAAGTGGTAACCAGAATGTTGGTGTCTTGAGGAGGCCATTTAACTTTTTGGATTAATTTATCCTCTCTGGTGCCTACATGCCTCCCCACCTGAATATGCAATCCAGGCTTGACATCCTTGGCTAAAGCGCTCCTGCGCACGAAACGCCCCAACGTCGAGCAATATAATTTGTCAAGAGATTGTGTAACCTTTCGGTACCCGCAACGACTGATGATACGCGGAGTGTTCAGTGCACACTACAGGCGGCTACATGGAGACCACATATTAGTCTACCAGATATTCCGCGGCCTCACTGACATATGCCGCAACCTACTGAAACTCAGCCCGAACATAAACCTCAGAGGCAATAGTCTAAAACAGAGTCAACAACACACTCGTCTATAGTCTCAACAAAATTACTCCCTCCTTGTCTAGCAACCCTGGAACGCCCTTCCAAACTCAGTTGTCTGTGCCCCCACATTAGCTGTTTACAAAAAGACGAGTAGATATCGAATTGAACGCCCTACACTTTGTTACTTGAAAGGATATTCTGAATTCAGTCTGGCTAACTAGCAACTTTGGAATTATGACTCACAGTGACACTTGTGTGTGTGATCTCGGCAGTTAAACAACTAGACACAGAGCCAACAGAATACTATGGAGATCGGAAGATAAGGGAGAGTCATCGCGTAATGCTCATCGTGGAATAGTAGTTGAAGGTGAGCAACACACTTTAGCTAATATGCCGTAGGAAGAAAGGAACCTTTAACAAAAAGTAGAACAAAACCTTTTTAATCCGTTTTGCGCACGCCGATTTTTCTCTTTTTTGTCATTTTCTATATTTGAAGTATTAAACATGTGAATCAACCCAATACTGTACATAATTCTTCCATTGATTCATGCTGCGGGCCATGTTTTCAAGAGTGTTAAGCCATTGGCACTGTTCATCTTTGGCTCCCCATCTTACGAGACGTACGGATCCAACAGTGGCTACACACGACGTCAGCGATTTCATGTGCTGCCGTCATGTGGAAGGCTGACCACCACGCGGTCGCCTCCAACCAGGTCCTTGACGAGCGAATAGAGCGCGACGCGGTAGACGCTCAGGTTTCATGCGTAGGACATGACCTAGCCATCTCAACTGGCGAAACAAAACCAGTTTGTTGAAGGGAATACTCGCATTCCCCAAGATGCGACGTCGAACGTCATTACCATTAACTCGATGTTGCCACCAAACACGAGCAATCCTCCTTAAGCCACCGTTATCGAAGGCATAAAGACGACGCATATCTTCCACGCTAATCGGCCAGGACTCACACCCATACAACAATAGTGAGCGAACTGATGCATCGTAAAGGCGGCCGTTTAGCGAGAATGAGATGTCGCGACGACGCCACAGGTGCCTCAGGTTGACCAAGGCTGATCTAGCTTTAGCGATTCAAATAGAAACTTCTTTGTAAATAGTGCCGTCAGCAGAAACACAGCTTCTAAGGTAGACGAAACCATCTACCTGTGCAACTCGTGCACCTTCAAGAGTGAGCACGGGGGCAGGTGAAAGCCAATCCTTAAGCAGTACTTTACACTTCGATGGGGGGAAGCTTGTGCCATACTTAGATGCTTCAACCACCAAACGATCCAGAGTGAGTTGCATACCCTGAAGATCATCAACAAGTAAGGCGATATCATCAGCATAATGTTAGTCGGTCGCGCGCTAACTTGGTGGAAGCTCTAGGCCAGAATGTTGGAAACCTTCTAGAGCATTCGACAGAACGTTTTTGATTGCGAAGTTGAAGAGGAATAGGGACATAGGGCAGGTCTGTCGCACACCGCTATTGACAGCGAATTGCGAGGAAAGCTTACCATAGACCCTCTCTCTGCCGGATGTACGAAGGTAAAGTGTTCGTAAGATGGCGGTACATTTCTCTGGAACCCCGTAATTTAGTAAGCAACGCCATAAAGCAGGTCGATCAATGGAGTCAAAAGCGTTACGGCTGTCTAGGAATGCAAAGAAGTGGGCCTGTGATGAATGTGGCGATTTTGGAGGAGCTGGCGGAGCGTGAAGATTTGATCCACGCATCCGCGGCCGGGACGCAAACCAGCTTGTTCTTCACGGTAGTATGATTCACGTACTGCGGATAGTCTGCGAAGCAGAATGGATGCCAATAGCTTGAAGGCAACTGAAATAAGACTGATCTCGCGATGATTTACTCATGAAGTGCGAGCGCCTTTCTTGAAAATCGGGACAATAACTGATTCGCCCCAAGAGGAAGGCACTTTCTCTTCACGCCGGATTTTTGCGAACAGTGCGGTCAGCTGGTTAATGATTGCCACATCGCCATACTTGAACTGCCCCGGAGAAAGTCCGTCTGAACCGGCAGCCTTGAACCGCTTGAAGCGCCGAATCTCGAGGCAGACTTCTGCTTCGCTGGTTGATTCAGCGGGACGAGCCCAGGGTGAACAACAAGGTGTAGTGCATGTACTGATGGATGGTGGGGACCAGTTAAACAGCGAGTGGAACTGTTCGGCCCAGCGGTCCATACGCCTCTGTTAGCTGGTAATCGGAGACCCATCCACCTCACAAATGACCTCACTGACACCAAGCTTCCTGAGGCCAGTGGACCGAATGAGTTGGAAAAGCCTTCAAGTGTTGCCAGACAGGACAGCCGTCTCCATCTCTAAGGCACGCTCAGACCGCCATGTCTTGCGATCCTTGCGTAGGCTTTACTTGAGTAGACGATTGGCAGAACGGCGCTGCTCGTTGCAACCTGATTCCGCCGGGATATCTTTGCGGCGTTAGAATAGCTCCAGAGAACGAGCAGAGATCCAAGGATTTAGTGGGCGTCGAGTTAGGCCGCAACTTTACTGTCCGCAAATGGTCATCGCTTTCCGTATACTAGTCCAGTGTTGCTCCACGTCTTGCGGCGGATTGCAACTGTGTGCATATGCCAGTGAAGACTGATAGCTCGCCTGGACAGAGGAATCAGTTAATCTGTTTACATCAATCTTGCGGTGCTTCGTGTTTCGGGACCACCAAACACATACAGATTTTCGTGCAAACCAATGCATGATCTGAGTCAACGAAGGTGGACCAAAAGGACCTGAAGTCCAGTACACTGCCGCGGCATCGGAAGCTAATTACAATGTGATCAATTTGAGACCACGGATGTGTTGGCGAAGGGGGACGCCACGTTGTGAAACGCTTCTTTATACGCCTGAAGTTAGTGCTCGAGAGAAACAGATGGTTGTCTTCGCACAATGTGAGAAGTCCTTCTCCGTTATCAGATCGGTTCTCATCGAGCGCGTGGTGACCACCAAGGTGGCCTTCATATGATAACAGGCGGCCAAACAGTGCATTAAAATCTCCAGCAAGGATAACGATGTCCGACTTTCTAGCATTAGTCAAGAGCTGATGTAGATCCCGGTAGAATTCGTCCTTGACCGAGTCGCCACTGCAGTCAGTTGGAGCGTACACGGAGATCACGAACAAGTTGTGTCTCACTTCGCGGCGCTTGTTGAATCTGCATGAACCCCGAAGCCGAACTGCACATAGTCGGCGGTTAATCGGGAACCAGTCCAGTAGTGCCGCCTCGGCCTTTCCCCTTAGTGCTATACCTAGACCACTCAAACCCGCTGGGCTGCTTCTGGATATTCAGAAAGACGCAGGTGATATATGGCTTCATGGTCAGTGGGGGATGTCAATGTAAGCACAGTGCTGGGGTCTTGCAACCAGGTTTCTGAAAGACAGCAGCCATCAACGTCTAGGGACTCTAGGGTGCGCACTAGACCGGCTTTCTCCTCAATCTGCATGAGTGTCCGAACGTTGAAGCACGCCAGACGGAAGGAGGATCGGGGACGAAGGAAAGCCATAGGTTGAACGCCTTGGCCCGCGGTGCAACCGGAATCGCAGCCAGATTGTTAAACACATGAATCGGTTAACGGAAAATGAGGGTTGTTAGCAAACGAACAATTGGAGTGTGATGAAGTCGCGTGAATGTGAGTAGCAGAAACAGTAGCTAATGAGCAGGTTGTAGTACAGTCCATGTTTTCGTGAGAGGGCATGATACTACCCGGTTGCCCAAGCAGAAGTAGGGAGTTGACTTAGGGTATTCCACCCCGAGCCTTTGGTTAAATAACCTACCCACAAGGCAACGGAGCGAATTCAGGGAATCGCGCCCCTTGGTAAGCGCTAACTGAATGTTCAGTTCATGCGTCTTTGTTTGGTAGATCACCAAACAGGGGCCCAATACTCTCCATGAAATCAGCACAATTCCTGGAATACAATGCCCCACCGAGGTGAAAGATTGCCGCCGAACACTTTACTGGAACGGCGTATACCCGAATCACCCAGCCCGCACCACGAGAAGGTAGTTCAGCAAGGCAGCCCCTGACGCACGTAAATTTGTGCAGAGTGGTGAGCAATGGGCTTTTACTTGCTGAGTGATAAACATCACAAATCTGTCTAGTTTTGCTTGTACTTTCTCACTCCCATACCATCCCTCTCGAGACAATTACTCTATCGCTTTGCCCATGCGCATTTTATTTGGTCCATTTATCTAATATTTAAATAACAATTCTTTATATTGCCAACAAACGAGAGATGTCAAGTGTGTACATTTTCACTCGTCATAAACCATTGTTCCGTGGTCCTTATGTGTTTACTGTTAAACTATCAGCTGCACATAGAGCTAGGGCTCCGCGCTGCACGCTCTGGAGTTTATTATCGGCCTGTACATCCTTTTCGGAGTGACGCTGCATTTTTGTTTTAACTATTCTGGCACGAGTTTGTTTTCGCAAATCTATTTGATGTTAGCGCTTCAATGTAATATGCAGACTTCTCAGGCTTGCGCGCTTAGGAGATGTTATGAGCACTTCAGGCCTTCTTTCAGGCAACACTTTTCCCAGCCTGTTTCTTCAGGAAAGACTTCGTTTGTTTTGTGCGTAATATTTTGGTTTCCGATGCATTTGCTGTAACCCCGGTAAAATGAGTGTCAAGCTCTCCGGACAACCAGGTGAGGTTATCGCAATTAGACCGATGCTGGGAACTAGGCTTATATACCTTGTCTAATCGTTGGTCTCGGTTTGGCCCCATAATGGCCAGCTGGATATTAAATCTGGGTAATTTCTCTTAGCATGTGCATCTGATGAAGTACACCAGGGCACCAATACAAGCTCTTATAACCGGATCTGAAGCAAATGGCTCTGATTTTTCGTTTCCCGTCCTCTAGCGGTGAAATACTAAAACAGTTTGCAGGAGACAACAGTCAAGATGTACACAGGGTCGGAATTCAAGAAATTCTTAGACAGCTACTTTGCAGATTACAATTATAATGATCACAACGCACCTGCATAGGATGGTGTACAACTGTAATGTGAGGCAATAAATCACGTCGTTCCGCATTTGTGCCTACTAATACTTTGATATATATACATATATATATGTATATATACCTATTCTGTCTCATTATTGGCAATATTCAATAAAAAATCATTTTGCAGATACTTTAAATCCCATGGAATCCAGTTCCTATGTTCATAAATTAAACATAAATTGAACCTCCATGAAGTAGATATAGCATTGCGGCACTGCGCGGAACCCTTTCCAAGCACAACTTTTGTTGAAGAAACTATTGATAAAACGTAGTATACCGATTTAAAGTATTCGGGGGGTCTAAAATGAACAACCTCACGTTATATCCAATTTATGTGAATGAAACGCAGCATGGAGTCCCAGTCAGGATCGCGCTTCACGATTATCTGAATCTAAATTTATCTATTCACCAACAGCCAAATACTCGGGGTTGTTCAGCTGCGAAACTGCACTCTAGAATCGGTTTAGTACTTGATAGAACAATTGGTAAAACAATTGCAGAATTACTGCATATACCTCGAACTTCCGGATGCTCCCAAAACTATACTTCCAATAATTCGAATGGCTACAATTCTTACTTAAGCGGTAACGAACCCCTAAGAGACTCATTTTGAAACACCGGTTAGGACAGTTATTTGCAACAGTCAACCGCAATCAGAACTGTGAGTAGCCACCAAGTAAATTTTAGTTATTTCGGTCAATTGGTGCTTGTCATATGCATGTGGGCATATCAGCAATGTAGCTCCACTCCACTTATACTGACAGCAATTCACAAAATGATAACTTTACAACAGTAGTAAGCTAGCTTTCTGCGTTGTTTTTAGCAGAACTGTTTATCCAGCGACTAAATTGTGTGGACATTTCAGGGTGGTCACGTGAGTTAACGCTGCCCAATAGTACATATAAAGCAAACATTTACGCTCATCGTGTTTGTCCAGTGATTTAAAAACCCTAGGATCAGATATTTTGTGAGTATTCCTACAGATCAACGGATATGTTCCTACTGCTTTTCGACTGATGTTGACTCCATCTATTTCATTTCCCAGTTTATCTTTGTCTAGCTTCACTTTTGTCAGAGTCACCGTAGACTGACTCTGATTTCCTGGGTCGATCTGCCACACACTTCCGCCGTCTTTTGTATCAAACCCCGGATCTTGTTTCAAAGAAAGTGAACTGTAGAACGGATTGCCGTGGTTTGAATGAAACCAATGAAGTAAGTAGATGCATATATCACCATCTTCAAATATTTATTTTTGAAGGTACTTTTCGTATGTACCCACCAATACCGAGTCTTATGTAACTAGCCGAAGGCAAACCAACTAAAAAACGTTTGAACATACACGTATTGACAGCATTCCTCGCAACATATATTTATTTAGGTAGCAGAATAACGTTAACCAAGACAAACACAAGCATTATTTAAAAACCAACAATTCTTTAGGAAGAGGAAGTATGATAGAGAAATGCCTGTAAATTGGAATAACAAAAAACCGGATTGCTGAAGTTGTAAACCAGACAGGCAGAGTATCGGAATTTAGATGCCTTAAAAACGTCATATTGATTCATGCGAGCAAAACAGGCTACCCATTTTATGCCCTTTTCTTCATTGCTCGAATATTCATAAATTTATAACATTTCTGGTGTGAAGTTTACACTGAACGGTCCCAAAAGCTGCAGGAAATTTAACTTAGCCGTTTAGTAAAGCATTACCATGCAGCACCATTTAAAAAGGCTTTAAACTGAACGCATAATATATGAGGACTTATTAGGTGTATCCCAGTAAGCATCACATTAATATTAAGATAATTGCATCGTCCGTTTATTGGGCATTAAAGTAAGGAAAATACCCGCGTCTAATCAATGTACCATTATCCTGATTCATGTATTATTTTTTGTAGATTCTGCCAAACATTGCTTGGATGTTCCTGATGTACACATTTGAAATGGTGACCCTGGAGTTTTCGGTGACAAAAGTCGGAGTAAATGCGTACGCTTTGTAAACCAATATACAGCAACATAAACCGGGATTTGTGACTGATATCCAGCTAAATGCCAATGGCTGGTTTTGGATTAGAAATTCAGTACTAGATCATTGTCAATATTTTCTGGCCTACTTTCTACAGTGGCTTTAAAGATGACCAGTAATACTCTGTAGAACACCAAGACCTGATAACGAACATTAAAAGCACACTCGTCTCTAACAGAGAACCCTGTTTGTGGAACAGCGAACATTGCATTTTACGTATCAAGGCATCCCTGATGCGCGGATTCAAATACTGTGGGAGGTTTTGTCTTTACTACTACCTCCCAAAATAGAGGATGCTTCTTGCTCTTAGCTTACATAATTCTAGTAAACACAGGCAAACGAACAACTCTCATTGAAGAAAGTTGTATATTGGTGACTGAAACTCAATAAATAGCTTCTACCTTCCAAAATTCAGTGCGATAATTTAACCCAACCCATTTGTAGGAATAAGGAAGTTACTTTATTTCATGCCCCGGATAATCAAAGGTATCGGTCTGTCCATTTATCTTTTAACTCTTCAGGTTTCATTATATTAATTGCAGTTTTACAACCATAAGTAAAATTCTGCTATTTAGTCAAGCAATTGTCCAAGTTGTTTAACACGCTACTAGTATTAACGTGCAGTAGATATTGCAAAAGAAAAAGCGGTTAAAGAAAATCCTTAAAGCCATTCGAACTATAAACTGAAAGTTTTAACTTTTGTTGGCATGTAACGTATTCCGAGTGTACCAATTACCATCTGGTCCACTTTTACGCCATGCGAAGTCTACGATCTACTGTATCGTATAATTGGAACAATCCAGCAAACCTGCACACAAATATTTTGAAATCAGCAAGTTTTCCACCACTGGTTAGTTACAAGTAGGTACTCTATCTTTAATGACAGTTTAACTCCAGTGTGGCTTATGGTACAGCACCACACGAGTTAGTTGAAACTAATAGTAGGAAAGTGCATTTGGTAATCTTAATGTAGGAAAGGAGATTCTCTTCCCCGGAGTTACGAAATGACACAGTCAGGAGGGTACGACTACTGGCGCTTTGGTTGCCGCAGACACAAAGTTCTGTTCTCGAGGCTGAAATGATTGTTGATTAAAAGCGAAGAAAGCGTTCGATTAAAGTATATGGATGGCAGAAGTTTAACCAAAATCATGAGTGGGGAAATGCTCGCTTCCAGACTGCGCATATGATGCATTGTTAGTGAACTGTCGTAGAAAATGCTGGACCAATTATCCCTAAAGGCTGAGCGATTATTTTGTTGAAAAATGGTTGGTTATTCTGATAGAGTAAACGTAATCTAAGGGATCTATTGAAACCGCCTTCGTCTACCATCTATGCTGAAGATGATTGACATATTATATTTTCAGCGCTACTGTCGAACTGATAATATTTCGCTACGATGGCAGTTTCTAGGTGATCTAAGGGAAGGTTGTACAGACCACTGACTTTTGTACCTTGAGTCCTCTCTTTGCTCTGTCAGAATTCGTTCAGGTTGAAGTTGATTCGCCTCATTTTGTATGTGACGGATTTGAATATCTCTTGAATATTCTATAGATGGCTAACCGGACGCAAAGGATTTCTGGCGGTAAAGGCCCAAAAAGACAATATTTTCAATGAAAGAGCTGATCTTTATCTTGCAACATCAACAGAAATTGTTTGAGGAATTAGTCATGGCTTAGTAACAAACTGTAGCGAAAATGGAATATTCATTCTTCTTCCGCTGATATAAAACAGTCATCCGTGGATAAAATATTCGGGGGATTTCACCTAATTTAGCTATGATCTTGAGACCGCATACATTTTGCATCTTAGTTCAGAAAGTACGCACAAACATTCCTGGTAGAATTAACTGATGCCATTGCGGGCTGGAAAAATCAGTTACACATAAGCAAACTTTAGACCTAGGAAGATAACATTTTGGTGGATTTCATTCTTCCTAAGGCTGCAAAGAATTTTAATTTTGACGGATTTTTGCCTTATTGATAGATCGCTTTGGGGAAGCATCTTCTATTTTTAACTGATGGCACTCGTGTTTGAAGATTTTCAGATGTGATTGTGACGAGTTCCTGTCTTATGCGAGCACGGTTAACTAGCACTTGAATCGCTATAAGATAAAGAAAATGGCGGAAGACCAATTCAAGTGTCTGGCATTTGTCTGTAGTCTTCAGGCACCACGAGACTCATATTTTCGTAGCCGCATACTCAGTAAAATGGAGCAGGACATTACAGTGTACATGAGAAGATCTATTCCTGAATGCCAACGCTTATTAAACATGAACCAATAGAATGCTACGGTCGGACGAGAAGCAGTTTCTGGTTTCGTTTATATGCATGCTGTGACAAATAGGACTCCAACGTAGCCATTAATCCCCCTAGAAGCGGCATATTCAACAAACCCCAACACTTTGCTGGCAGTGCTGTGGTTGGCATTATGTCCAACTGTGTGCGTACAAAAGCACCACTATCAGACGTATCACAACGACGGCATCAAACGCCACTTTGTTAATGAAAAAATGAAACACCTCCAAAGACTCCGTCCAAGCAATTCAGTAAAGCCGTACAGAAATCCATCTACAGGCTAAATCTTGTGATGGTTGCTTTCAACATGAACGCAAAACACCAGAGGGTATTTGTAACTACACACCAATAAATATGATGTATGTCTTCAGTAGAATACAGCATCTCACATCTCTTTACTGTCAGAAAGCACATGAAAGATGATCGGCCAAACTTCTATAAGGAAGCTTAAATGTATGGCGCCGAACGCTTCAGGTGGACTCCTAAAACTCTTTAGTGAAATGACATGTTTTTCGTTTTTCCCTTTCGCGTTATTATTTCCCATGTGTTACCTCTCAATTCAAACAAGTGATAATTTAGCGGGTAGACAGATTTGGGTGTGATTTTTAGCTGGTTCATTACAATTAGATCACAAGCTGCATAGGTGAGCCACCCATCCGAAAAAGCAATAGACGATCGTTTCGTCCTATTGGGACTCGTCAATGGTGCGCATTCCTTCGGTCCCCTGTTGAGGATCTAAACCATAATCGCTAGTTCCTTACACCATTAGCCAGTAGCTAGTGCCATTGAACCATGTGGACAATAACCGACTACTGATTGAAATATAACTTCGAGGTAGCTCACCCCATCCTCCACTGACATGAAAGTTACTGTCAGTGCAGAGAAAAATGCTGTATGGATTCACGGCACTTGTAAGGGAAGACCTGACTCGGACGGCCAATCACTGTCCTCTGCACTGGCAGCAACATACGTGTCAGTGGCGTTTGGGTCGGACTATATATCAATTAAGTTTCAATCTGTGATGGTCTGTTACCGTCCCCCACTGTGCAGTGGCCTAAGATGCTGGCTATTGGTGCTGGCATCTAGCGGTCATGGTTTTAATCCCCAGCAGGGAACCGAGGATATGCGCACCTTGACTAGTCCCAATGGGACGAATCGATCCTCTAGTGCTTTTTCGGATTGGTAGCCCACCTATGCAGCTTGTGATTTACTTGCCATGAGCCAAATAATAAACTTCATCTGTTGAGCTTCGGCTGGATAGAAAAAGCAAGCTTTGGGAAGCTTTACTTAACTCCATATCTGATCAGTCATTTGTTCCAGCGGTGCTCACTCCAACCCGTTCTGGTCTGTCATAGCGCATGCGAAAGGATAGCCTCATGTATTTCGCGATGAGCTTGGTTGCTAAACGAAAAGCAGCGCAGCATTTTTCATCCGCTACGACTCAACCCATTTTTCCTAGTCAAACGGGCTTATCAAACTTTGACCAGGATATGGACAGACGTCAACAGACTGGAATCCGTTAACCTGTGAGCCAATCATCATGGACAACTCCTTTCGCGATGGTCAGAAAGTTAAATGGAAACTTTGGATTTGTGCATACTCCTCCACCAGTTTGGACAGTGCTTTAGTAGATCACCAATATTAGTCGCGTTTGCCGAACGATTTGTTTACAAGGCTCAAGCGTGCTACGTTTTTCGCCAAAATAGACCTATCCATTGCAAATCTTCAAGTAGCAGTCTGTCGATTCGGATGAAATAATGGTTATTAATACTTATTGTGGTCGGTATCGTTGCACCTACCCATCATTTAGAATGAAAAAGGGTACCTGAGATTTTCTGGCAAATCCTTGACACCACGACGCATGATGTTCCATCTGCTGCAGCATACATTGACATCATTTTCATAAACACCAATCCAGTGGTTCATAAAAATTTGCTTTCAAAATTACCTGATCGAATTCAAGATGCTGGCTTTCGACTGAGTGAAGAAAAGTGTGTTTCCTGCATGGATTCGTTGAAATACTTGGAATTCGTCATTGACCAACACGGATAAAGACCATAACAAGCTGAAATCGTGGTCATCCAGAAAATACTCATACTAAATGATGTGATAAAGCTACGAAATTGCTTAGGATTAGTGAGTCCTTCAGAGCTATATTGCGAGAGACGCATGATGTACGGGGTCTGCTCAACGCATTGCTTCTTAGAAATTCTAAGTGGTTCGGTAGCACGAAATGTAAGCTGGATTTTGAAAGAATGGACGCCATTCTGTCCTTATACCTGCAGCTGACCCAATGCGCTACAAAACTGGACATCGTTGTTCCCACGGATGCATCCAACTACGAAATTTTTGAGATTATGTCTTACCGCTTCCCTGCGGGCATTGAATAGGCAACCGCCGATACCGACTGGTCGCTAAAGCCAGCAGAATGCCACTGAAGCCGAACTGAAGAAGAAGCAGTGGCAGTCAGTGATGCCTTGCGAAGTTCCATAAAATGCTGTGTGGTGCAGCACCACAAACCCCGACTTATCATATTTAGTTTAAACGATGGCATTACTCTGTACTCAGCAAATCGCTTTTTGATATGATTTCGTAGTAATGTATCAGTAGACTGGAAATATTGGTCAGGATGATGCTATATCGCACCTCATTTAAAGGGTTCAACAAGAGTCAAATGATTTAGTAGTGACCGAAGCCCGAAGTACATTATGTTGCCCTAGTTACAGCTTATCTGTCACGAGTCACAATGACATGATATACCCTGCTGCAGCAATTACCTCGTTCGCACAGGTCAAAATTGTCACAGAAAATCGAAGACAAGGAAATGGAACAGTTCTATTAACGTCATAGCTCCCTTTAGATTGTCGATGGCCGTCTACACTTTGCAGAATGGATGTTGGTTCCGAAGGAAATTTAACCGTGTCCTGAGGTCGTTCCACAGTGGATATCCAGAAATAATCCATATGAAAGCGTTGGCCAGGAGCGAAGTTTACTGACCCCATCTTGATGATCAACTCGCAGAACTTGTCAGCTCTTTCGCTAAATGCGCACTTGCTTCGGTCGCCAAAGAAGGCAGAGCTCGAGTACATGTCAAAGCACTTTATGCCGCTCGTGCTAATGGTAACAGCCTCCTGATCTGGGTTGACACCTACAGTAAGTGGTCAGAAATCCTACCTATGCCATCGGCTATTGCCTCAACAGCCATTACCGCAATTCGTCCAGTTTTCGAATGGTTCATGTATACAGACACAGATACAGTAGTGAGTGATAGGGTAGAATGGATTAAGACGCGCACTGCGGGTAAAAAGCCCATCCATATATTTTTCCAATGCGATCCATATTGCGGACCAGATGGTAACCTCGACAGATTTGTATTCGCCTCTCCGGCTTCATAGATAAAAAAACAGCTACTGAATGCCCTTATTACCGGTAAATTGACCCATTGACATATTTCACGTTCTTTCGCACCTAAACTTTAGCATATCAGTTAAGCTTAAATGAAATGTAAGGGGTATAACAAGTATATTGCTATTACATTTTACAAATTTGCATTCAAGTATTGATCGAATAATCCCCTGTGTCATATTCTACCAGGAAATGTCAGGCATAAATATAAATGTTCTTAGTTGCACCAAATGCGGGTACAACGCCCATGGGCATATATCAATAAGAGGTGGGACATTTAAACCGGCCGTTGGCTTTTTTGCCGGATATCACTTTGTACATTATCTACTATATAAATACCCAGTTTTGCAAGTTTAAGCTGATACATAATTTGTGCAATCAACTGCTAAAGTCACAGAGCTCTACTCATCCACTTTTGAATACAAACGCTAAGATATCGAGCACGATGCCCGACCTATTTTCTTTGGAAATAAAAGTTTAAGTCAATTAAAGTGGATTCTGAAGAAAGATGTTAATGAAACCTTTTCCGATTTGAATGAATACAAATTTCGAAGATTTAATTCAGCTTTTTGGAATCGTTGCTTGATCGGTCTATGATGGTGCATCCTCATATTTATACCCATTTGTAAACTTAACATTATCAATGGTAACCATTTGGTAAATTCCCAACTTATAATGTAAAATACTGAAACTGCACCCAGTTGGGTACATAAAGCTTGTACTAACTTGATTTGACTTGACCATATCTGTGTGTGCATTCTTAAGCAGTCAGGAATGGGGTGGGGTAAGATGCCCACCGGTGGACACTTAGTTCACGTTAGCGATTTTTGAGGCATTTGCATGGCCCATACGCGGTCACACCATACCATTCGCAGTGGAATGACTT
>CALYDF020004606.1:0-16404 GCA_944474145.2 Dicrocoelium dendriticum
TATATAGCGCACGATCTACGCGCAATGGGTCCACAACTAGCCATGCAACCGCTTCCTTTTTGAAACGCACTTTATAAACCGGCGACTTATGGAGAAGGA
This sequence comes from Dicrocoelium dendriticum, assembly GCA_944474145.2. Classification (NCBI taxonomy): domain Eukaryota; kingdom Metazoa; phylum Platyhelminthes; class Trematoda; order Plagiorchiida; family Dicrocoeliidae; genus Dicrocoelium; species Dicrocoelium dendriticum. The sequence goes on from CALYDF020004606.1 coordinate 100, forward strand.
ATTCAAGCAATCCACTGACCTATTTCTATACAACACCCCAACCTGTGACTTGAAATAATATATCGAGAATGCATTCAGGAAACAGGTCACCAAGGCCGACGTCCATAATTTACTCCGCAGGGCGCAATCGCTTTTGTCATGTAGGTAAAAGTACATGTTATTATTGTTAGTAACTACTCGGCAGGTACTTCAGAGAATGGAACAGGATGGTATCGTGCAAACGAGTTCTGAAAAGGCAAGGTTACGCACGTGTGTATTACACGTAATTAACGTGTGCAAATATTTCGGCGATTTCCGCATGTTGTGCGCGTGGTTGCAACGAATAGTACACTCTGCCTTGAGTGCGTATGATTTTCGTCGTTAAATTTCGCTACAGTTTCCAGTGGTACCAGTTCTGGATAACAGACGGTATGGGGTACAGCTGACCAGTATTTTATGGATTGCTGCGTTAGGAAACGCTCAATCTTTAGTAAAATTATTTGGTTCATTTTCCGATGCCATGAGCCCTGCTTTCTCCTTGCGCACTTTCGTTATGGATAAAATGGCTGCTCAACCGCGCGTAGTACAAGCGGTATTCCATTGTGATTTTCTGCTGTGCTACTTTCATATCCGCGGGGCCGTCCGAATGCACGTGAGTTAAGCAAAGTTTCACTCCTATGTGTAGACTAATAGATTCCGCGCAACTTATTTATTCTAGCAAATGGCTGCAATAGATATGGAGACCTAGTATGCTACGTTTCTGACATTCTCACTGTGCTGGGTTTCAGCGTGAACTGTGCCTACTTCAGAAAGCGGATTCGCAGTTTGTACTGTATCTAACATCCTACTGTATGTCCATCAAGCGGTCTTGAGCGAACTACGCTCAAGCGGGATTGGTGCATTTTGGGAAAACCAAAAACAACCGTATCGAGAATGCCAATCATAGATTGAAGAAAGTCACGCATGCTTTCGATCGCCTTGCTGTGGCCGTGTGTAAACTGTGGAAAGTGGCTGAGGTCCTGCTGAAAGAATTTCAGCTGCAATGTACATACATTTGTGACAGCCACCAGGTGTTTGTAGGTGATGGTAACACTTACGTGCAGTTGCTGATAGGCCGTCTCACAACTTACGCTGGCACCCTGGTTGTGCCTCATCTAGCAACACACAAGTTCGGTGCCATGCACTCTGACAGTGGAGCAGAACTTGTATGCCATTTTGTATGTTTCTAGTTCCACAGGTTGTTGTTCAAGACCAACACCATCGATATGACATCAACTGCGCAAATGGCACGTGCACCTGCGCATTTTACGGGCACATATGGCTACCATGCGTTTATTTAATGATGTTATATAAGGAAAATCAGCATTTGGCGGGTAAAACAGCGCATGTTTTCATTCCTTTTTAGAAAACATACCTATACGTAGTCCATGGTTAGCGAAGTACAACATGCCGGAGGAGCCCATGTTGCCTCGGACTTTGAAAGTAGACACCTCAAGGCTGCCCAATTCCAACGTAGCAAAACGTATTGCTCGGCTTAAATGCCTGGAAGACGTGAACCCCAGTGTGGTATCCGTGTTCATCGATAGCCTCATTAACTAAGTGGATGGGCTTATGGACGTAGCTCCAGGTGTATCCGTTGAAAGTGATAAGCCACACTGCCATCCCTCGATTAAGCAACCGGGGTGGCAAAAAGCCGGTATGTCGACTGCGTTTTGCTTCACTTGCAGATTACCTGTTGCAGATACGGGCGTCCATTGCGTGCACAACCGGCTACTATACCACCGTACCTGTTTGGTGTCGAATACAATCAACGGTTGCGAAGTTGGCTCCAGGGACATAGCAGCAGTGACAGTTACCAAGGAACCGTCATGTAACATAAGCTACGCGCGTTGGAATCAAATACTTTAGTTTTAGCTTCGCGTCATACACCATCTCCGAATATAACGATTACATCCACCCCATCTACTGCCCCTGCGTATGAAGTCAAGAGCTGTTAAATAGTTATTTACCTCCGCGCAGATACTTCGGATGAGAGTGACGCGATACACAGTTGCAGCTATCCATTTGTGTCACAGAGTACAGACGACGCGCCCGGTATGCCTTTGCATTAACGAACTGATTTACAGTGGAAGGAAATGACACGAACACCTCGGCGGAGCCGCAGCTTATCTGCAAAGCTGCATTTGAGTATGTCATAATATATGATTATCTGCATACACCTCAGTGTACATCTGGATACCGCTGCAACTAAACCATTTGCAGTAATGGCCAAGGTTTTACGGAAGACGTTCATGATTTGCCTGTGGCACTGTTATTAAACTCTACAGCCGACGATTACGACTTTGCCTAACTGTTTACAGGCCGGCTTGTGCGAACGCAAAGTTGGCCTTTCTTAGGGCCAACTCGTGTTTCATTTCTATGTGCTTCCCCCTTGCCTACCCGATGCAACTACTCGGTTGACGGCATTACTTGGAACAATCAGCAAATGAATCGGACGGTGGCTCTGTAATCCTTGCAGACCTGGCCCAATTGCTGTTTACCTGGGCCTTAATGCTCTTGTTTTCCTTGTTCATAATGCTCTTCTTTAAGATAATTATTTTACCCCACTCCACAGTGATCCGCTGTGTCGATCTGACGCATATGAGGTGTCCAGCACACTGGTATGAGCACCTAGAATGGGTCTGAAAGACGATATCCCGGAAATGTTATCTACGCACCTACGTTGTTCGGCAGTTCGGTTGTTAGATGCATTGGATCATATTCGCATCTTCCCAGTGCTGTTAAACAACTATCCACAAATGCTTCGTGACCGGCATCTTAGGTGCATATCTGGCCCACTTTCTTAACGGGTACACGAAGCCTTTGGTGCTATGTACAGATGATCAGTGACTGGCAATACTAGTGCTAGTACAATGATACCTTTGTACGCTACTGCATCATCGTTACAGGACGCCCCTGCTGCTATGTACGGATGCTCGGTGACCGAACTTATTGGCACACTTCCAATAAGAGTCGTATGTGTGATAGCGCAGGAACCGGCACGGGATGCATGTACCGCTATTTTTAGAGCCCCGTGACTGAAAATTTGGCGTTAATGTGAGGAGACCTAGCTAAGGTAATTTATGCACCTGCACAGACTGCGTTTGAATGCCTGTCTGATAACTGACATTATTGGCGCCAGTGCAGAGACCTATGTAGCCTACTGTAGCCCCAGTACACAAGGCCCGTGCTGATATGTAAATGGGCTCCGAGACCTACATTATGAGTGCTAGTTCTAAGAGACCTACTTGGGCTACCGTATCACTGGTACACAACGCCTGTGATGCTATTATAGAGGCTGCGAGACCGGAATGCTGAATGCTTCTGTATTCGTTCATAGGTCCCACAGCTCTCTACCTGAAGGCAACAACGACTGGCTACTTGCATCGTCATAACAGGATACAATGTACATTATTAAGCCATAGTGCGCCCGATCTTCCAAACTTCCGTTTCTATTCCAGACTATGGCACATCTCCGCTTCATCCCCAAGGGCATCTACTAGGCTTGTGATGCCCAGGTTTTAGTTGTAATGGCATATTGAAGTCCTGGAGGTATCTCCAGGGAGGTTATTGACTATATTCTTACTAACAAACTAAAGGAACCCAGAAAACTAATCAAGTCAATACAAGTCACCTGAGACGTCCGATTTCCACAACTCCGACCACTTGCCGTCGACTCCGAAGTAGACAACGCAACCATGGGGAATAAATTGATGGAACGTGACTGCGAATATCCGTTAGAGTAATCGGTCAGATGCAATCTTGTCAATATCATGTCACCAGTCGGCAGTGTTCCAGGACGTGATGGGTCTTCGTCTGGCAAGCGTTTCCCCTACAAAAAGCCACACATGCCTCTCTAACATCACTGCGACGTGGCGGATGTGACCCGCCACACAATAAAGTCACCGCCCAAATCACACATTGGCAAGTTGATCGATACCGCCTTTACAAATTCTGTGCATATATCTGCTCACGTAAGAACAACCCCACATATCTGATCAGTTACATGCCACCGTTCTTAAATATTTTTTTCAGGTTTTTCCTCACGCTTCACTCACCAGACCCCCACTGTGTACACAAACTGATCGGACTAGTTCCTTATCAACATACTCCACATTAATGATCTGATTCTTATCCCTACATCTCGCATTCTGTGGACATAGGCTTCACACAACCTTTGGGCCATATGGACCTACACTACTGACTCCTTCTGCACTACTCCCGAGCTTGGTTCTTCTAATCATGCTACCATGTATGATATTGCAATATGCTGATCACGCCCAAAAGGCATGCCTCGCTTTGTCGAGAATAAAATATTTATTTATTTATTTAATAAATGGTGACTTCAACCTCCCAGAAGTCTGCTAGGCTAAGCACATTAAGAAACGGTGACACGGGTGACAGCTCAATGCCCGCGTACCATCATCCGGTCAGCTTGACAAGCGTAGCAGTTAAGTTGTTTGAAATACTGATCATGGTTCAGTGGATAACCACCTGAGCAAGTTTATATTTCTCAATGCTGTACAACACCATCGCAATGAAGCTGGACCTTACCGTGGTGCGACGGTTTGCGTGCTTCAGGTATACATTGTGCCATGCTAAGTGGTAATTTGCACCTTCAGCGCCACTCACACCAAATTGGTCAACAGATAGAGGCTAGCCAAACACAGCCTCCTGGTCCTCCAGGTTGCGGGTTGGAAGGAGGTGGCATCTTATTACCTTAAACGGACTCCAGGTAGCCCAACGCCTAACCCACTGCCTTGTGGTCAGGTTTTTGAACCTAGGGCATTGCCACCAGCAAACTGGCGAAACCAGCTGTTCTAGATGCCTAGCAAAGTATACTGTCAGGCCAGTTGAGTAAGCGCTCGCCAGATGCAGTTGAAGCTCACTAATCTTATATTCACCAGTCCTTACTAGCAGCAGGAGGATCCTCATGTGCTAAGCCTAATCGCCAACTTGGACATTGGGTCTCCGCCGCCTCGGGAAGTTATCGACGTCCGCCGGCGTATTCCGGCTGGAAGCGAACACAAGGAAACTCGCAAACAGCTCCGGGCAAACGTCCAGGGTAGCCTGGAGAGAGACCTCGAAGCCTGGTGGTCGCATTGTGCATTGGAGCTGGAAACTGCCGCTGACCTTGATAACTATAGTAAGTTATTCCGGCTGCTACGAACAACGGGCAGCGGGAGAACTAGTGTTAGTGAAAACATTTATGACGTGAGCGGACAGCCTATCCACAATTTGTCAAAACACTTAGAGCGTTTGGCTGAGCACTTCTAAAGGCGATTTAATCGGTCGGAATTGATAGGTTTCTTGCCGGCCACTGAGCGCCCCGCTCACTGGGATGTATTTTGGGATCAAAGCTCTCGCTCAGAAGTCGAAGGTGAGATCGGTGTGAGACAAGGATGCCCGCTGCCACCCTTCCTCATCAATCGCTATTGACCAAGTCATGGAACTCGCGTTCATAGGACACAACTTAGAAGGTGTGGATCTGCTCCCAGGAAAACGACTTCTTGACTTATAGTATGCTGACGATATTGCCCTAATCGGTGACAGCTCGCAGACGTGCCAAGCGGTACTGAACAGGTTAGCACGGTCTTTCAGCCGCTTCGGGCTTTGCTTTGCACCATCGAAGTGCAAAGCGTTCTTCCAAGATTGACCTGGACCTCCTGCTTCGCTGACCCTTGGTGGGGAGCAGCTAGATGTTTTCAAAAATTCAACTACCTTGGAAATTGTATCGGCGCCCGTGGGATGGAAGATGAGAGCTTGAACCATATAGCAAAAGTTTGAGGCGCTTTTGCTAACCTCCGCCACTTGTGGCGCCGGCGCGACCTAACTTGCCCTGAAGGGTAGAGTGTACAACGCAGCGGTACCTACGACCCCACCGCACGGCTATGAAACCTGGCCCCTTAGAGCAGTGGACATAAAGAGCCTAGTTATGTTCGACCACCGGTGCCTTCGCAATTTAGCTCATATCTGGTGGAAACACGGCGTGAGCAACGAGCGTGTTCGACGTCTTGTTTACGGCACAGAAAAGGAAATGAACCGCTCAGCACCGTTATTTCACGCGCCAGGCTCCGATGGCTCAGCCGCATGTTACGCATGCCAGCCTACCGGCTCCCTGGACATGCGTTGTTTGCGCGCCGAGCGTGTGGATAGAAGAAGAAGTGAGATAGCCAACAGCTGACTTGGTCGAGAGGAATGAGGGCCCTCACTTCGAAGCTGGCCTCAGTTAGAGCGTTTTGGCTCCCTGGTTGGGGTCCGAAAGAGGATGAACACCTTTGGATGGATACACACGTGGCTGTGACTAGGAGTCCACCTCAATAGCGTTCACGCCGTGAGTTTCTTCGCCGCAGTCTATCCCTCTTAGCCTCCCCTCCAACCATGATCTCACGATTTAGCCTTATATATTCTTGCATGGTAAATTATATTTTCCGCTGCCTAGTAGCGGAAGGTAGCTTACCGGAACGAGGTCCATCAGTTACCAGTAGCTCAGCGAGCTTTTACCTGATGCATTTTCTTCCCTTTCTCGTTTATGTATGGTGGCACAGTAGCTGAGGTGTTTTCTACCTATAGCAAACGTGCATGCTGATAATAAGTATGATGCACAGCAAGGTTTCCCTAAGGGTTCCACGAATATCAAGGTCGTTGTCCCCAGAGTAAAGTAATGAGGGGTGGTTGTTACCTAGCTTAACCAGCTCAGTGACAACAAGGATGTTACTTCCACCAATTGCATAGCGCGTGGGGGGACAAGCACCTCCAATGCGGAGGACTGAACATTTTGCGTAATTTATAGGCATCATCTATAACTTTGACCAATCCCAGAGCCTATTCAAGGCACTCTGAAGCTTCTCAGACGCAGCTGGGATATGCACAATATTCCAGGGCTTGAGGTCGTTAGCAAACAATAGCGACGGTACTTTGAGATCCTGGGGTAGGTCATTGATATTAATTGCGAAAAGCAACGGCTCTAGAAACAAGCCCCGCGGAACGCCACTAAGACCAGCTTGTCTAAGGGAAATGCTACGCCCCACGCATACGCACTGTTTTTTCTCATCCATGAAAGCCAAAACCCAATTACTCAGGCGGGCGACCAACTCATATCCGATATAAACTTCAAGGTGCGTCACATATTAAGTGGGGACTGTATCTGAAGCGGATTCAAGAAGTCAACGAAGAAGCAGGTGGATGGCGCGGGGAACCGTTTTTGTCCTACAGTGCCTCAGCCCAGCTATGGTTCAGCGGCTACAAAGTAAATTTGTCCGACCTCACATAATCCAATTCATGGAAGCCGTTTGATGTGCGCAAACTGAGAGGCTTAAAGTTAAACTGGTAATTCTCCACCGCATCCCTGCTCAAATTTTCCAACAACTTAGCTACTACGCTTGTCAAGCTGACGGGCCAGTAGCTCACCTGGCAGTTGCAACTGATCGCCGCGTTATGGAGTTTTACTATGTGTTATGCTATTTTTTTTAGTACTTTTTTTTTTATAAGAATTAGTAATTTGGATGAATGATTTAAAAATGTATATTTGTAGTGTTTTAATTTGGTTGTTTTCATATTTTATTTAAGGTATGTTATTTATTTGTTTTCTGGAATTTTTTTTTGTGATTTGGTTTATTTATGGTTGTGTATGTTATTTTAAAGTTTGTATAAACGTTGATATTTATTTTATTTTTGGTGTAAATAGTAAATGATTTGTTGATTATATTTTAATTCTTGTTTTTAGGTCTTATATATGTAAGTTTAGGTTGCAATTTGAGTTTTATCAGTTACGGAACCCTGTGTCAATCCATATATATATATATAGGTATGAATATAAACCAATCAATCATATAAATCCTGAACCAAAGCAGGAACATGGCCAGTCTTCACCGAGTAATTAAAACAGAGTCTATAAATAAACAAAAAATAAAACAAACCTAGTAGATGGATGTTAGTGGATAATAACTGATGACAGATATGACCAATATACACCTTGTGGATAATTAAGAAGTATAGTTATACCAAGATTAGATAGTTAATAATATCTAATATTAGTTATACATTAATAACGGGTATTCTATATATGAAAAATATATATTTAAGTTAACATAAGCCTAAACTGCAATTATTCTTTTAATGTTAAAATATAAGGATTATTTAGTAAAATGGATGATTATATTGAACTTCGACGCTAATGCAAGTACTTATACGATCCCACCGCCTAAACGATGTATAATATAAAAACCACATATATAGGACCAGTAGCATAAACAAATACAAATATAGATGGATAAAAATTCACCTAAAAACGAGATCACTGGACTAAACAAAAGAATTTATAGAATACGCCTATTACGGTCTCATGAGAATGACATATAAGAATCATTCGTATTAACTACTAATTATTCTTAATATAAAAGATTATCTTGTGAAATCGCAGTAGATAACACAACGAAACTAAATAACATAAATAATCAAGTAAACATAACAATAGTAATTATAAAAATAACCTTAGATATAGTCAAATTGGCAAACAATCCCGTACACCCAAGGAAAAAATGAACATAATCGTAAACACTAGATGCATAGAAAAGAATTCGAAACTACCCTTGATGATTAAAGATAAGAAGAACGAATACCACTACCACATAGGAGCAGCCATCTTCCGTAAGAACAAACGAATTTAACAACGCTACAAATGAAATTTAATGCAGTGAAAAATCATAATAATAAAGAAAGCACGTAGCACCAAAACAACCTTTCTGATCTGTTTTCCTAGCGGAAAAGCCCTCTACTCTAACGACATATATGGGGATCGCGCATCCGGTTTCGGATTTGCCTGTCACTGTGGCAAGCCACAGGACGCCTGCGCCTACAGAGGGACCATGGATGGCTTGCGCTGCACCACCCACAGCTCCAACCACATACCCCATATCCAGTGTAAACCCGAAGGAATAAGACCGGGAGGCATGCGGATGGAAGCCACGTTTCATCAACGGAGCCGGCCCACACTCCTTCACAGGCAAACACAAGCACACTGTATTTGGGAATCAAGCGCACACAAGGCGGTGGCTGGACCGTAGTCCGCTCCACACTGACTGCATGGAACCACTCTTCGAGCCTAACACGGCCACAAGGACCGTGCACCCCGTCCCCTCCAGCAACGACCAACTGTCTCCTGGAGCCAGTATGGACGAGGTAGTGGGTAATAGACAGGTAGGCACCTTGTCAACATGCACATCAAGCGCAGCCACACCGGGGATATCAAACAACAGCCAAACACTTGAGAGAGAGAGAAAGAAAAAGAGAAAAACTCGATTAATGCATAAGGAAACGGTGATATAAACCTTAATTAAATAGCATATGTAATAAGTTGTTTACAAACAAATCCTAGCTAAGTGCACGAGGTCAGGAAGTATAGTTCACGGAATGCCACGAACACAAAAATGTTACGGAAATCGAATACAATTGGCTGAAGCGATGTGTGCAAGTTAATGGAATAGAGTACAGGGAGATATTTATATGAGAAAGAAAAGCATTAAGGTAAAAACTGTAAACCCACCACCTGAAATAAAGAGACTTAGCATGCAAGCACGCGGTTAGTAAATCGAATTCAGCGTGCCTACAAACGCTGCGCCGGCTCGCCGTAATTCTCTGCAGGACCCGTCGTCGCTTCTGTAGTGGCCCCAAATGGCACAGCTCATGGCCCACTAGACATTTATATGAGAAAGAAAGGCATTAGGAGAGAACCGAAAACCCACCACCTGAAATAAAGAGACTTAGCATGCAAGCATGCGGTTAGTAAATCGAATTCAGCGTGCCTACAAACGCTGCGCCGGTGCTGCCTACGTTCACTGCTGGACCCGTCGTCGCTTCGGCAGTGGTCCCGAGTGACCTCTCTCATGGCTCACTAGGCCTGCCTGACTAAGGCACTCGCGACCGCATGTTCTACAGCACCATGCGCTCGATGTCGATGGAGTACAATTCATCGGTGCTTGCCGCTTCCGCAACTGCCGCTTCTTCTCTGCATGCATGAGGGCTTTCTCCCGCACTTCAGCAACTGCCCTTGTGATTAGATCGCGCCATGCACGCCGATCAACCGCCTTCGATTCCCATGATCTGCAATCAAGATTAGAACGTGTGAGGCTCACTTTAATCATGTCCTGGTAACGTAACTTTGGTTTCCCCACGTGCCGCTTCCCAATACTCAGCTGACCGTATAAAAGTTGTTTCGGTATCCGCGTCGAATCCATACGGCTCACATGACCGAGCCATCTCAGGTGTCTCAGTAAAAGTATGCAGTCCACTGCATACATCCCACTTCGGCGCAACACTTCCGTGTCTGCGACTCTGGCGCCCCAACCGATCCGCAAAATTCGTCGCAGACACTGCTGATGGAACCGCTCGAGATATCGCACATCCCGACGGTACATCGTCCACGTTTCACTGCCGTATAGAAGAACGGACAGTACCATGGATTTGTACACCATCAGCTTCGTGCCAATGCTAAGCTGATGGTTGTTCCACACTCGGTACTCAAGCTTCCCGAATGCCGCTGCCGCCTTCGACACGCGATTACGCAACTCAACGTGTAGCTGCTGATCAGTCGATATCACACTCCCAAGGTAGCAGAAGCGGGAGGTGGTTTCCAATACTTCAGCACCAATGCTGATTTGCGGCAATATTGAAGATTGCACCTCCGGTGAAGGCTGAAAGAGGACAGACAGTTTTGCTTGTGTTGATGGTGAGCCCGAATTTGACCGCTGTCGAAGCCAGAGCACTAGTCATGTGCTGCAACTCATCCGCGCTGTGTGAAAACAACGCACAGTCGTCAGCAAACAGCAACATACGGATAGTTGTCTCACAGACTAGAGTTCTCGCACCGAAACGACGGATGTTCAGCAACCCACCATCAATACGGTGCTCCACACGAACACCGTAAGCACAAGCCGCATCAAAAGCACAAGACAACATTGCATGAAGATAGATATTAAACAGGGCAGGAGCTAAGACACAGCCTTGCTTCACACCAGAGACAACTGCAAAGTCATCCGAGGTCTCTCCACTCAGCTGCACCCTCGCTCGCATACCACTGTGCAGACATTCAATTAAACTTACAAACTTACGCGGGCAACCAAACTTACCCAACACCAGCCACAGTGCCTCGCGGTTCACCGTATCAAATGCCTTTGGTGAAATCAACAAAAAGCGAGTACAATGGCTGGTGTCGTTCTCATGCACTTCTCCTGCAACTGACGAGCCGCAAACACCATATCTATAGTGCTGCGACCCGAACGGAATCCACATTGCTCTTCCGCCACGTTAGGTTCCACAACCTGACTCACGAGGCGATTGAGCAGGATTCGGGCAATCACCTTGCCCACACAACTCAGCAAGTTGATGCCACGATAATTCGTGCAACATTGCTTGCTACCTTTGCCCTTGTACAGTGGTAGCACAAGGGCATCCTTCAGCTCAGCAGGCACCTCCTCCGCAATCCATACACGTTGCACCAAGTGGTGCAGCGCAGTCAACAACGCGGGTCCACCGTGTTTCAATACTTCAGGTGGGATCCCGTCACCTCCGGCACATTTGCCGTTTCGCAGCTGAGCAAGTGCTCTCTGCGTCTCATCCAGTCTCGGCGTATCCGCCAGATCCGCCTTCACATCGTGCTGATTCAGGCCATTCAATGTAGGCCAGTCGATCTCTGAACGGTTGTTCAAGAGACATAAAGGGCTTAGTAAAAGGTGCCTTAGACTAAATGGATCGGTGGAATTTCCGCCTGCTTCTAAATGCCTTTCTCCGGCCTCACTCGGAGCCCCTGGTGGCTCATAGACCAGTGTATGCTTGAAGCCCCTCAACGTCGGGCAACGAAATTTGCCTTTATCGCTTCGGTCTCTTCTTGCTGAAGTACCGATGTCTTCGGGACGACTTGTTCTTTATGTTTATAATACCATCTAACTGGAAGCTACAGCTGCGACTTACTGAAACTGTACCAATCATGCTCCCAGCTACGTGGTCACTCGAACCGCCTCACTCGTCTGCACAGTCGGCTGAATTTCAGATGATACTTCTTAGCCCTGCGAGTCTGCGGACAGTAGACCGCCCTGCCTTCCGACTTAGGCTCGGCATCTACTGTAGCCGATTTCAAGACTCGCCTGAACCGTCATCTTACCGAACAGTATCGCGATCCTCATGAGACAACAAACTGCTATTCTGTCTCTTATACCCAATACTAATCCCAGTCAACTTTAGACCACTTTTCGGCTGACGCTGAAACCTGTTCTTATTCTTCCCCGAAGTTAAAGCTTTACATGGTAATGGAGTCTTTTATTTCTTCTCTATCCTATTCTTTCCTTAGCTATCTCGAAAATCGTGGTGGGGTGTCACAGTTAGAGCCGCAGTGCATTCTGTTTAAATGCCACATAGACCCGATGACGATACGGCTAACACGCGAGTCCAACCCGCTATAAGGTTGCTTGTCCTTTTCAGAAGACTCGACCCCAACTCTTTACACCCTGTCAGTCATGTAAAGCCGCAGGTTTTATTCCCATTAAACGCAATGTTCCAGTGTTCCAATGTGCGAATCTCAGCAATAAGACCAACATGAGTGGCCACACCATAAACCTTGCACAACAGTGCAGCGATTTGAAATATCGTAGAAGCCTTCATTCTGTTTACGTGGGCCATCTTAGAACTCACTCTTCAAAGTATCCATTTCAGCACCGGCAATCGCATATTTAGAAGGCGGGTATTTTGTGCACTCAGTCATTCGCATTTTCACACATTTAGATTTCTACCCTCTTTCGATTTACAGGTCTAATAGTTTTGTTTTGGCAGTCACCATTCTTTGGGGCCGTAAACCGACATTGAGCGCAGAACTGTTACCTCAGAAGTAAGTGAAAGAAAAATTCGGGGTCTTGCCAAAAAAGCACAAGTTGTTCTGTTTTGTAACGGTTATGAATCCTCCGACCAAACCGGACGATGAGAAATGTAAAGCTCAGAGTTATTACTCTGCAGCAGGTCACTGTTCCTTCTTCAGCTTAGGAGATATCTTCGGCAATGGTGTGAAGTAAACTTATTGTCAATACGATAACAGTTTTTATAGAACAATTGCCAGTACGGCTCTTATTTTAGGAGAAACACAGCACCAGGTTGGCTCCGCTTTTTGAGCAGTTTTTATGATTTTTGGTTCTGTTCAAAGGGGCAGATGGTAGGAGAAGTGGCAAGAACCCAAACGTCTTTGGTCAGTCATCTTCGCTGTCTAATCTTAGTGCAGCTAGCTCATCCGTCTGGAGAACCCCCCGTTAACGGTAATTAGGGTGACCCAGAACAAAGGTGCACACAATCATGTTCGCCGCCGCCCAAGATGGGCGGATTTACAATTGTGTTAATACGCATATCGGAGTGAACCCACAGAGGTGTAGTCTGCAATGTTCCTAGCATTTCTGAACTTTGGATTTGCACCAGAAATATCATAAGAGCTTTGGCCGCCCGAAAACACTGCATACCATGACTGGTTCTGAACTTAGTTGATCTCGTAAGGTTGAGATAAAAGGCGTCGAACCCGAGACCATTGGAATATTAGCCGAAGCTTCTATCACTTTGGCCACAGGGTCACAACCTTAAATGTTGGTCACAACGAGTACTTCAAAAGGACCCTCTAACCGCTCATGAGGGCTTGTTAGGCTTTGGACAGTTTACACGTCATAAAACATTGTTACTCTGTATGTTGTGGTACTTATTTTATGGAAACACTTTTTCATTTTAATCAGTAGTGCTTCTCTGAGTTTGCGCACTCTGCTACCCTATGGCCTGTGCGAAACCGAAACGCTAAAATTTACCTCTACAGAATTACCTAGCTCCTGGACACATACACATGACACTTTGATTAAACGCACCCACAGGTTGGTAAATGACGATGCAGCACATTCTGTGGTTTACTTTTTGCGCACGTGACAGCGCTGCCTCAAGTCCGGTTCACTTTTCCATCACTGTTCGGTTTTCCACTGTCTGTCCGTTAAAAAGCCTAAGGTTCTCCTTTTGCTAAAACCCGACCCCAACCACCTGCCATACTATTCATCCGGTTGTGCTTTTTCTGCGACAGAATGCAAATTTAAGGATGATAAGAGCATCGGTGTAATACCCACCGACTGATCACGTCAGAAACCTGTGTAGTCCATGCGAGCATAAAACGCGTATGTTGTGCTTTTCAGACTGCGTCCGGTCATGTTTGTGACGATAGCCACCTCTGTATCGGTGCGGTGCATGTCCATCCGTACTTAGCATGCAACATCATTTTGAACCACTGTTGCACTTGCGGTTAATACAATAACCTCAATACAATAACCCCAATACAATAGCCTCATTGGGTTTTCACTCCATCTCGGTGCTTGATCAGGGAGACTGCGGCTCCTGTATCGATTAAACACCTCTCTGCTACTCCATCCACCTCTACCATCGCTTCAATTGCACCGCTTTTCAGGGCTCGAAGTACACACTCACCAACACGAGAATAACGCTGTTTGTAGATTTTATTTGGTACTGAAAGTGTAGTGCGTTTTGATAGGCATTCCCGCTGATAGTGTCCCAGTTTCCCACAAACGAAGCATCGCACATTTGTCGCGGTCTGTAAGGGGTAATTCGAAGTGCTCCGATGTCTTGCGTACTATGCTCCAACTTCTCTCCTAACCTGTTCAATCGCTCGCTATCTTTCTGGTCTTCGATTCGCAATGCTGCCGCTGGCTCCTGCACTAACGCACTTGCCACTCGAGTAAGTTCCACCCCGCCCCTTCTCTTGGTGGCGTTCACTATCCGCCATCGTTGGAGATGGACCATCCAGAAACTGCTCCACTAACAGTTGCTGACTTTAGGCGTCGTCCAAATCTGGCATCGCCTGATCCAACATGCCTCCGAGGTGGAGCTCATGGATGAACTGATCCGCTCCTAGCCCACGCAGGGCCGCCTTGAATTGTTTCATCCTTTCCTGGCGATCGGCTGGATCGTCGAATCCCTTAATCAGTGCCTCCTTCGCGGTGGCCCATTCCAACTTGCTGGACCGCTACTTGCCGCCTCCAGGATCGCCTTTGACCGTCCCTTGAGTAGACTCCGAAGCGGCACCAGCTTCGCCCTGTCCTGTTTTATCCTGAACGCTTCCGTGACAACTTCGAAGTCCTCCAGGAATCTAAGTACATACCCATTCGCAAATGTCTCCGGCCACGGGATCTCAGCTCGACATATCCTGCTGGTCACGGCACCAAATATTAACAATGCAGCACAGCGCCCACTAGTTATGTATTAGAGAACGAACGTATACATGATATATAACATTTCGAACATAGAACATTCAGACTCATTTGTGCACTTCATGCGTAGTGCCATTTGAGTATACGCTTCGCTGCGTCCTATCGACCCAGCTTGCCATGATGGTGCGGTATAGACCAAAAATTCCAGCGCCATCCGCTTCCATCGCTGGTCGAATTGTGCAGTACGCGCGCGTCCTACGAGGTGATTTATTATTCGCTGAGTTAATCGTGCCTGCTCGTTTCACCCAGACAAGTCCTTAGTAGGGCGCCACGAGTGTACACCACAATACACCCGCGTCCCGTCACCTCCATGCCTCCTCTTCAATCCTCTTCAATCACTTGAAACGGTACTCGCCGGTAATCCGTCGCAAATACTTAAAGCCTGTTGGCATGAGCCGGCCACTCTCGCTACAGTCCTGTGATGCGCATAAAGTTAGTCGGCATGGCTCTAACATCGATCCGCTCACAAAGAGGATTACAGTGGTTCCGATCGTCCGGTTATTTGCCTCTTAAGGATTTTGCCTTAGACTCAGGATCGTCGATGTATATGAGCGTTAGGGCACCGTAATTCCGTCAGGCTTTTAGTGATGTGGGGGAAGCGGTGGTGGATAAATTTGGAGCGGCTTCTGCAGTTTGTATTTTGTTCTTGACACCTGTTGTGGATACAGCAGATGAAGCTATTGGAGTCACACTTTGAGTAACAATTGCATAAGTGAATCGGCATTTGCTATGGTTCGGTTTCTGTCGGTCAATCGGAAATGTAGGCATTGCTGATGTTGCATCAGTCGATAAGTTAGACAAGAGAATAGTGGCGGTGTAGCTGGACATATTTTAATACTTCCTGATGGCTGGTCGGTTCGAGGTTTTCACGGTTTCCGTTACTATGATGGCGTAGAAACGCCTGGTTCTTCTCCATCGTTTCAGGTGGTGATAGTTGGAGATGGATGCAATGCATGCCCTGCTATCATCGCCACTAACGAAGTAATTAGGGCATTAAAAC
>CALYDF020004607.1:0-16464 GCA_944474145.2 Dicrocoelium dendriticum
TATTTATCGGGAAGTGGCACCCGAGACGGCCGGATTGAGGGGCAGCCCGTGGAACCGAGCCGACCCGCGGCGGCCGCCAGCTTTGACGCGGGGGTGGGAGTGCGCTGAGAGGCGGGTCGACGCGGCCGTGGCCAGGGGGGGGGTAAGGGTATTCGGGGGCGGGCCTAGGAGGGGCCGGCGGCGGGATTGAGCGGCCCGTACGGCCGGGTGCGGCTAAGCGAGTTCCGCGCAGCGGGTTGGAAGCCAGCGAGAGGTGTAATTAGGTCGGGCGGGGTGCTGGGCCACACACGTTGCACCGGAGCGTGGCGGCCAAAGTAACAGGTGCCGAGGCACGGAGCCGCGACGGCCGGCAGTGGTGGAGGTGCTGAGTAGAGTGAGATTGTGAGCGGGTGGCGGATCTAACAAATCTCTGCTCATAACATCAGAATCGCACATAATTTATGTTGGTACTAAATGACCGGTCGAGGCGGTGGCGCGTAATATAGATAGCGTGAGCGCCATTCGAAGGCAGGTCTACAACCCTCTGCACGCGACGGCAGTTGGGGCATCACTCGTACATGCGAGCATGGGGGGAGGTTGGAGGAGAGCGCGGCACGTAATACTTATATCACTCATTTTGTGCTGTGGAGATACACATAACGTAAGCAACGTGTCTATAGCGTCGCGCCGTACGCGGTCCAATCATATAACATATCACCCAGCGGGTAACTAAACAGCGCCAGTGAGCCTCTGATCTCAAGCGCGCTGTGATGGACACTAACTCGGACGCACGTCGGGACGAATTGAAGTGCCAAGAGCCGGAACACCAGACCACACATGGGCCCAACCTCCAAAGGGTGCAGCAACAGCATCGTGACACCAGCAGGTTCTGCACGACGGGCTATACGAACTAATCTGATACTGTGACCGGGGTAGGTTGCGAAGATTGTCTTTCGCCGCGGAGGTTAAATCACATGATTGTCAGCATGCACTGACAGACGAACCAGGTGCAACCCGGCAAATGCGCTCGTCGTCCGAGCCATCCCACCGGACGATGCCGAGCATTCGGAACATTTCGTAATTCCACAGAGACAAACGATTTCGGTGTGGTAACGTACGATACTCAGAGTAAAACTTACGATTCCAACGTTATTCGGGGATCGCCGCGTGCGGAGTGTGAGGCATCCGTGCGGCTAAACGTCAGAAAGGTGACCTAGGACGCGCGACCCATCGCCCGCAAGAGAGTCTGAGGGCCGAGGCTGGCTGTAAGGCCTCGGTGTGCGCTCGGCCCAGGATGGCCTTATTGCGCTTGCATCGTGGCCGAAGCCCTCAGTACTGAAGAGCAAACACAAAATGCTTATTCATAACAACATATGCGTTACACTGAAACCTACTTTGTAATATAGATTACGACTTGATTATAATGTTTTTTGATTTCTACTAGTTATTGTACGAGGAACACGTATCGGTGTTGAATCATCGTTTTATGGATTTTCGCGGGTGGATTGACGCTAGCCGCGTGTGCTGGTTGCCGACACTACACTTTAAACAACGTTCGAGTCAATGTAATCTCTCAGGTCCCATGATCACTTTCCGTTGGGGAGTATAAGATTTGCGACACACATCACGCATATTGTCTCCCTAACGGTTTTTTCTTGAGCGTAAGAATCTTTGGTAAACATCGAGTATGAAGAGTGTGGGTCGCACCGGAACTTCAAATGAACGTTATAGAAAAGTTGAGAAACCGGGGCTATCTTTACTGTGCAACGGGTTAGGATCCGGTCATCAAGTCTTCCAAATTTATCTGTGATCATTTCACGAGTGTGACAAACATCTCGACGATACTCAATGGAAATGTGCTTGGAGAGGATGCGGGGGTTTGTCCTGGATAGCTTGGCTTAACAACTCAAGGAGGGATTCCCCATTAGGGTCTGCGCGTTTACAGTCCTTTCTAGAGTGTTTGGGTTAATCAGTGTTCCGTGGAAGCAATTAGTTAAAAACTGACGACGAACAATGGGATCAAATAATGGCCCGGGCAAAACCAACGACTACTCCACCACTTTTGCGTGGCGCTACGAGTTACGACCTGCCACTCTTTTTTTTCGACATACGGAAGCAGTCTCTCATTGGTGTCAAGTTATTGCAGTACAGCGCGCCCCATCCGGTTCGCCTCAGCGGAGACCATCCAAGTACCCCATCAATCAATAACATTTATGGAAAAGCTTTTATGTCGTCACATGGTAGCCAAAGGGGCAGAGATTTCAATAATATTATGGTAGTCCCGCGTTCTACGTAGATTATCTTCACCTAATGAGATTAAATCAGGTCGAAACGTCGCGTGGTGTGTAGTGTTCTCGGGTGGGCAACGCATAAATTCCATGTGGTTTGGCTGCGTTCCCAGTGATCGCAGTGACCAATGTTCACAGATATTTGCGTGCATTATCGATTCATGCGCTCTGCACATGGTATTTTGCGACTACTAACTACTATTCATTTAGAGTGAATAATCACATCCTTAAGACCCGTTTGAGAAACTTTAGTTCAGTCAGCTGATCATTATGTGATTACATCCAAAAGATAATCCCGAAAGCTTCTAGCAATTTTGCTATTCGTCAATAAACTTACCTCCTAAAAGCATTTCTTCCTTTCCTGCAAGTAATAACTAATTACTTGATCTGTCCGCATATTGAACATCCAACTGCCCGATAGATACTTCCGATTTACTGTGTATTGCACTACTAAGCCTCGAAGGTGCACGGGTTATTCTGTCTCCATTTCCCCAGACTAGATCCATATTTTCCGGCATCTATTTCATCTTACTTCTGCCTGAAGTGTCATTATTCTGACGCCCACTCCACTCGCTTCCATCACCCTTGTAGCCATACTAATATCATCGGCTGGTTTCAGTCTCCTTCACCATTTGGTTTTGGTACTTATTTACATACAGTTTGCAGCACTGACATTTACTGGTCCTATAAATTAGCGAACGCGATTCGATCGGGCTAATTCGGGAAGTTTCAGCTCGTTCCAACAGTATGTCAACTCAACAGCGGGTGCTGAGATTCGTTCGCAGCGACGTTATTTCCGAGGTCATCGAACAAGGCCAGCCAGTTGCCTACAATTTGTAATCGTAATTCTCGGGAGGTTGTGCAACCGGGTCATTCATTCGACTGTATACAATGTAAGTTTACAAAAGCACTTAAGCTCTCCAGCTAGTTGACTCGATTTCTTATGAATAACGACTTAATATCTGGAAAATTCAAAACGCTACGAAATACTAAAAATTTCATTAAGGCTTCTTAGTTCGCCATTTTTGCGGTCAGGGTGGTGTTCCCTTTTCTTCACCCCCGCTTGCCCCAACCATCAAATACGACTACTGACTCTCGCTAGCAACGCGTCTGGGGGACGCCGAAGTCAGTTAAACCCAAGCACGAAAGCTGACGTACTTTGCCTTATGATATTATTGCGTGTTTCTCGGTGCGGCTGCATAAGGTGCTCTTCTCAATATGGACTTGACAAAATGTTTGAGGACCTGCACATTCCAGTCGTCGGATCAGACTGTTGAAGCCCTATCGGCTGTTTTGTGCACTCCCTCTACCCAGTTTGCAGTCATACTGATATACAGAAGTCCTGAACGTTCTTCCAGGGGGATACTTGACTTTATTCGCACTCAGTCTGCGAATAATTGTTTAGTTCTAGGGGATTTTAACCTCCCGGAAGTCTGTTGGGCCGGTCTTTCTTGCCATTCGACATCAGGAACATTCGGTGCAGACTTTCTTGAGCTGACTCTCCAAGTGCCTTTACACAAGTTCGTGGAATTCCCCACTAGGTATATGGACAACCAAATGCCATCTACTTTGGATTTGGTTTTCGCTAAGCCCATGGACTTCGTGACTGACGTTTCATATGGTGCACCTCTATGGTCCAGCAATCACGTATGCATATCCTTTCGATGTGCTCTTTCAAGACAACAAGACACCGCTGTTGAATTACTCCCGAATATCTGGCGGGCGGACTTTAGTGCAATGCGAGCTAATGCTTCAGTTCTGAACTGTGAGATCTCGATGGCTAACTCTGTCCAGTTAGCCTGGGATAAATGTAAAGCATACCTTACGGAGGTTTCTTCTCCCTATATTCCACTCATGAGGAAAAGAGGGTTAAGGGCACAGCCTCCATGGATGAATACCACAGGCAAGTACCTGCTCAAAAAACCATCTAGATGCTGGCGAACCTACCAAGCAACTCCATCAACCAGTACCTATCAAGTAACTATCATAGAGAGATTAGAAATAAATATAAGCAACATCTCAGTACTGCTCGTCTGCAGTACGAGCAGGGTCTAGAGGACTCAAACGCAGCTAATCCCAAGAAGGTTTGCTTACGTTAAAAGACGCAAAATGTCTATACCAGCTTTATTGCGAGCAGATGGGACCCGAGCGCAAACCGACAATGTTTAGGCTTGTATACTGAGTGCTCAGTATACTGGGGGTCTTTTGCTCGGGAGACCACTTTACCACAGGTTGAAGTGGTTTCACGAGTTCCAGAGGGTTATTGCTTAGATGATTTTAGCATAACGGAGACTCAGGTCTTCGAGCTACTGCAAGGCATTAGGCCCTCTAAAGCTTTCGGTCCTGATTCAATTCATCCGAATCAGTTGCATGAATTGGCCACTGAGCTGAGTGGTCCTCTCACATGCCTGTTCTCAATATCGCTGGACAGCTGCATCCTACCTTCCGAATGGAAGGAGGCAATCATCTGTCCGATTTTTAAGGGCGGTGACAGCGCTCTACCCGAAAACTACCGGTCTGTCAGTTTGACAACAGTAGTAGACAAGTTGTTTGAAAAGCTGAGAAGAGATTCAGTGGAGAACCACCTGAATCGATTCAACCTTCTCAGTGTTGCGCAACATGGATTCCGAAAAGGATTTTCATGTCAGACTAATCTACTAGTAGCACGTGAAAGCTGGGCCGAAGCGGTAGACAGTGGCCACGCTGTAGACGTGCTATTCGTAGATGTTTCGAAAGATGTTGACACTGTTCCACATCTTCAACTCTCACTAAACTTGAGATCTTACTTGGTATCTGGTCGCGCCCTTCAATGTGTATCTGCCTTGCTTGAGGGGAGGGAACAGTGCGTACTGGTGGGGCGTAGCCTTTCGCTCAGGCAAGCTGTCCTTAGTGGCGTCCCGCAGAGCTCGGTATTGGGGCCATTGTTGTTCACGATCTATGTAAAAGACTTGCCGGGAGAGCTAGGGGTGTCATCACTAATGTTTGCTGACGACCTTAAGCTCTGGAATATTGTGGATATTCCGGGGTCCTGTGGCAATTCAGCATGCCTTGGATAGGCTCTGAGAATGGTCTACCTTATAGTAGATGCCATAAATAGGGCCAAGTGCTCTGTTCCCCGAATCGGAGCTGCTAATCCTCCCACCCGATATGTGGTCGTCGGTGGTGAACTCCCAGTTGTCACTCAGCAAGTTGATTTAGAATTCGTACACGCATCAGCACTTCATTCATGAGACAACTGGAAGAAGGCTGCTTGTCGAGGGTTCCGTATGATGTGGTCTATCTGCCACTCTTTCGGAATCTTAACGGCCAATTTGCTTGTGAAGCGATTTTCGGCATTCGTCCGACCCCACCTGAACTCTTGTATTCAGGCTTGTCCACTATGTCTTAACCGAGACAAAATGGACTTGGAGAGGGTGCTACAAGTGGGTACTCGGTTAGTGCAGGATCTACAGGGACAGACGTATCCTGAACGCTTGCTCAGTTTGGGTATGTACACCACGCACTACCAAAGGACAAGAGGGGACCTGATTCTCACTTATCGTATTCTGACGGGTAAGTTTGGCAAGGACTTGTCAGGGCTATTTAGTCCCGCTACGTTACCTAATTTTCGCGGTCACCAACTGAAACTGCATAAACCACGGTCTGATAGGATTAGGACGGAAACTCGTCTGTTGCGCCGAGTTATAGATCGCTGGAATTCGCTTCCAGATCACTTGGTTAGGGAACCTACGGTTAGGGGTTTAGCGAGCCAGCTCGATGCTCTTGGGTGGCAACAGCAATCTTTTCCTTTTTCCTTGCTGACTCAAATTTACTTTTCAGCGCTTTTTTAATGACTCAAATATCTTGATATTCCACTTGCTTAGCTCTTTCCACTTTCGCTTTTGCCTTCTGAGTTTACTTTTTTCTCTTCCTTACTTCCCGTAACTTGACCAGCAGAGAATGCTAGGGCAGGATACGTGGGCATTAATTGCTTGGACAGGGTATGATGCAGTCTTCGCTTTAGGTCCATCAGTATTTCAAAGTACGCCAACTCCTGGTTCAAGGACCCGCCGAAGAAGGAACACTCACGAAAACATCACATCGTTCCAGTCCCGCTTGAACACGAACTTGAACCTGAGAATGATTATAGCGCGAGGGTCGTGCGCTATATAACCGGTACGAGACTAGATGGCCAACCAAAAGCAATGGGTAGAACACAGAAAATGTAAGCTAGGGAAATTGTTTCTTGGACGAGAGGAGAGTTAGCTGATGCTAAAAATAGGGAGCCAGATGAGAGCTAGCTATGGAGAATGTCGTTGGCGTCGAGTGCGTAGACTGAGCGTCGTTCGCAGTCGAGTCGCACGCCAAAGGCGGAGATCTCGTTCGGGTTTCCCACAAACGGAAACAACGTTCCAACAGGCAAACCGCCTAATTCTCCAATACACAAGAAAGCTAAAATATGAATTATATTTTAGAATAGTTTACACAGTCATACGGGGAAATCTTTAGTTCCATACACAGCCCCCTCCTAGAAGGGAAACCGTGGATGACACTTTGATCTACGTGAGGACTGTCCGTCGCGGGCCAGCCTTCTGCGAGACCAGGTGGTGAAACTTGATGCAGCTGCTGGGGGAGAACCAGACGATCGGACCCTAGCGGACTCCCACCCGTATCCTCTCTAACGGTTCCAAAAACACAAAATGGAGTAAAGTTCGTAAGCGTCAAATGTTCGCGAGTTCTTGAAGGTCAAATGTTCGCTTCAGGCTAGTCATTTCCTCCCGTTCATACATGGATAAACGGAAACAAGAGGAGTGACGGTGGAGGCGACGGGCAAATGTAAGAGTGCCACTTACGGAATGAGGTAGGCGTCAAGCAAAACGCAACTCCTTTTCTGTGTTTTCAAAACGTGTTCCTCTTTTTGGGTTTTCAAAAAAGTGTTTGTCGGTTTTTTGGCGTTTTCAAAAGCTTTTGCCGATCATTTTGGGGTTTTCGTACGTTGTTGGCCAAGAGGGAAAAGGAAAGCAAGAAGAGCAAAGTGCAAGGAACACTAATCCCTTAATCGCGCTGGCCAATGAAAGGGTCTACCTGACCTAGTCGACTTGTGCGAATCGGAGGAAGGCGTCGTCTTATACGTCCTATCGGGTCGCAAAATTGGAGGAACTTCTGAAGACGTGGCGGTGAGAGAGCTGCGTGTCCGACACGCAAGATCTCGTTGCATCCCCGGCCAAACGTATCACTCAGGGACAAGCTTAGCAGTAGATTTAATCCCTGGGTAGGCGATATTGTGGAGGGTGTCGAAACCGATCCGGCGAAAAGTTTCTGGAATGACAGGTTGCTATCATCCGGTTGATGTGTCGCGCCAAATTGTACCATCAGATGACAGCAAATGGTGTTGGGATATCTTCAAAGAAGGATCACGGAGTTCCGAAA
Source organism: Dicrocoelium dendriticum (assembly GCA_944474145.2). Classification (NCBI taxonomy): domain Eukaryota; kingdom Metazoa; phylum Platyhelminthes; class Trematoda; order Plagiorchiida; family Dicrocoeliidae; genus Dicrocoelium; species Dicrocoelium dendriticum. Next base: position 7,677 of record CALYDF020004607.1, read on the forward strand.
AACTCCAGTCGTTTGATTGCGCGGCGGCCATAGCAGACAAATCGATTGCTTGCCCAGCTCGGCCGATCGCAGGTACTCTTGAAAGAGCAACAGGGACGACGTTTTCTTGACAAGAAAGGTGTCGGATATCAGTCGAGAATTTGGCAATGAAATCCAACTGACAAATCTCACGTGGTGAGTGTCGAGGTGACTGATTTCGGAATGAGTAGATAAGCGGCTTGTGATCAGTGAAGATAATGAAGGTGTTAATTTCAAGGACATGTCGGAAATGTCGAACGGTAGAGTAAACGGCCAGCAGATCGCGACTGAACCTTCTGTACTTGACTTCGGCAGGTTGTAAGCGTCTAGAGTAGAAAGCAAGCTTCCAGCATCCATTTGTATGTTGCTGTAGAACGGTGCCAATGGCGGTGTCCGATGAGTCAACCGCAAAACTGAGCGGAGCTTCCGGATCGCAATGATGAAGCATAACGGCTTTGGCCAAAGCTTCTATGCTGGTCTTGAATGTTTCAACAGCAGTAGCAGTCAGTTCCACCTGACCGCTTTTACGTCCACGAAGTAGGTCTGTTAGTGGATTTAACAAATTGGCATAGTGTGGAAGAAAACGTCGATAATACTTGAGCATGCCGTTAAAACTGCGAATAGCGGCTAACGTGGTTGGGACAGGAAAGTCTCTGATGGCGCGAACTCTATCGTCTAAAGACCGTATGCCATACAGATCAATACGGTGGCCAAGCAATTCGACGGAAGGCTGCTGAAATGCGCATTTGTCAGGGTTCACGGTGATGCTATTAGCGGCCAGTCTATCGAAAAGAATTTTAAGATGTTCTGCGCGTTGTTCTTAAGAAGCGCTCGCGACTCGGATATCCTCGATGTATGGATAGACGAAAACTAGACCCCTATTGACTGAATCGAGGAATCGTTGAAAATTCTGGGCTGTGTTGCGAACGGCAGATGGCATACGCAAAATATTAGAAGATCCCAAACAGCGTGATTACGGCCGTCTTCGGTATATCTTCCCCAGCAACTGGAATCTGGTGATACGCGCGAACCAGATCGATTTCCGAGAACACCCGGGTGCCGCGTAGGCTTGTCGTGAGGTCTTGAATGTGAGGAATAGGATAGCGGTCGGGAACATTAATGTTATCGAGCGCGCGGTAATCATCACATGCACGCCAGTCTCCTGACTTTTTGTGCACCATGTAGAGCTGCGAAGCCCACAGGATTTTAGACGGGCGAACGATGTTTAGTTCAAGCATGTGCTCGAATTCTGTGCGAGCACTTGTTAGCTTGTCAGGGGGTCGTTCGCCTGGCTTTGGCGAAAACAGGCTGACCTTTGGCAACGATATAATGTTTCGCAGCATCTGTGGCGCACGAAAACCGTGCCATTGCACGAAAGACTTGCGGAAATTCGGTAGTAAGCATCTGACCGATAGGTGAGCTTGACTGGTTGGCGTATACAGGATTCATTGACTTAATGTCGTCAAAGTACCTATAACTGCCAGATATGTTTGACGATCAATCAGACGGCGTTGTTTCGCGTCAACAAGTAAATCGAAGTGCTGCAGAAAGTCAAGACCAAGAATTGGCGCCTGGACATCTGAGACGAGAAAGATCCATTTAAAAGAACGTCGTAGGATTAAATTACGCTTGCGCGAGCGTTGACCATACACGCGAATGGTGGTGCCGTTTGCTGCGCGCAGTGAACCGGTCGCCTCTTTGATAACGTCCTTAGAATCGCGTATGATAACGCTGACTTCTGCGCCGGTATCAACGAGATAGCATACTCCCGTACTGCGATCGGTGACAAAGGCGACTGGGGCAGCCAGCCAAGTCCGTCGCCACTTCGTGCTGACTGGCCCGTTTCCCTGCGTGTTGCGCTTGATGAACAATGAACAATGAACAATGATTTATCACGGGATAAAAGCAAGTGATTGACACGTCCCGTAGGATGATTGCGGTGAATATGATGAAATCAAAATATGTCTGGGTCATCTACCAAACATCTGCCGAGATGAATAGTTTGATAAGTAACATCAGTGTAAGATTAAAATAAATTATCGAGCGTAAACGTTCAGAAAGACACTGGGGTGCAGTGATCATTGAGGTAAAGAGTGAGCAAAGTAAAATATGGTCGCTCACTTAGATCCGCTTGATACATAAATCCTGTTGTAATGCATCCTTGGCGTAATCCACAGTAGGGGAGTTTAGGTAACAAAATGTTGGGAGCTAAGAGCAACATCTAATCGTTTTTTGAAAACATCCAGGGTGGGAGAGAATACAACTGAGTTTGGGAGTGCGTTCCAGAATTTGCAAACCCGAAGAGAAAAGTAATTCCGTCGACACTCTAGACGGCTATATTGTTCCTTAAACTTTAAGCAGTTACCCCTGAGCTGCGTGTTGTGGCTGTTTCAGCAAATTGCGGCATACGTGGTTGGGGTCACTCAATATTTGATACGCTAATATGAGATCACCGCGCAGTCTTCGATAGCGTCCGCTGAAAATTCCCAGCAACTTCAGCCTTCGGTGGTAAGAGTGATAGCGCAGGCCCTTCACATTTTTTGTTGCTTTCCGTTGTGGTGCCTCTATCGCTTCTAGGTCGTGCTTCAACCAAGGTTGCCAAGCTTGGATAGCGTATTCAACATGCGGGCGCACGTAGGAATTGTGCATCATTGGGAAGATTGATGGGTCAAATCTTCCGAATGCTCGTCGCAATATGCCGACATGCTGGTTGCCTCTTTTCGCAGCAACCTCAGCCTGTTTTGAACAGTTGAGGAACAAGGCGGGCGACACGATCTGAACTGAAGTCGAAATCGCTCGTGGTACCAACAATAGCTTGACCTAGGGGGTGATTGCGGACGTTATCTAGGACGAGTGCGACTAATGGAACGATTTCGGCGGTTGGATCCAGACTGTGTTAGGTGCTCTAGTCGGTTGGTAAGGGCCGCTACTTGCGCTCTAAGTTCTGCTACCTCCGTACTGGAAGTGGACTAAACCTGAGATTCTTGGGCCTTGGATTCCCAAATACGGTCGGCAATGTCGGCGAGCTGACAAAGAGGCGCATTGTTTGCATACAGGGGGTTACTCATGTCACGTAGCAGGCGACGAAACCACATCTCTTTAAGAAAAGAGTCGCCAACGTAGAGAGGCTTAGCTATAGCCTGTATCTTGTGCAGCAACTGAGAAGGCTCTCCATCACCTAGCTCGGTTTGGTTAAGAAGCTGCGTAACGCGAGCATGGTCTGATATGCCGAATCGCTTTAAGACTACGGTCTTAAGCTCGTCGTAACCCTTTTGATATTCGGGAAGCTCCAAGATGTCGTGGAGGTCATCGACGACTTGCAGAGGAAGTGCTGCGACAACGCATTGAAATTTGACACTGTCAGACTTAACGCCATGTAACGAAAAAAGGGATTCTAGCTGATTAAACCAGACCTTAGGGATAGTCTCTCGGCAAGACGGGTTAGGGTGACGGAACCCACTAACCTGACCGTCAGAAGCTGGGTGAATGACCTGCATGGTGAAAAATTACGGCGTGTGAAAGTGAACCAAAGTATTAAAAAGTAAAAGTGTAGACAGAATAAGTTACCGAATCTGAAAAGAAATATTAGTATCAAACTCACCAAAAAATCTCTTCTCTTTCGGGGTCACCAATTATAGCGCGAAGCTCGTGCGCTATATAACCGGTACGAGAATAGACGGCCAACCAAAAGCAATGGGTAGAACACACAAAATGTAAGCTAGGGAAAATGTTTCTTGGACGAGAGGAGAGTTAGCTGATGCTAAAAATAGGGAGCCAGATGAGAGCTAGCTAGGGAGAATGTCGTTGGCGTCGAGTGCGTAGACTGAGCGTCGTTCGCAGTCGAGTCGCACGCCAAAGGCGGGGATCTCGTTCGTGTTTCCCACAAACGGGAACAACGTTCCAACAGGCAAACCGCCTAATTCCCTAATACACAAGAATGCTATAATATGAATTATATTTTAGAATAGTTTACACAGTCATACGGGGAAATCTCCAGGTCGCTTCACCATGCTTAGTTGCTAGAAATTATGACATCAAATAATATTTCTTCAGAAGCTGATCACGTAATCATGGTTTTAGTTAGAATGCTTTCTATCAAACGAAGTCTGCGAAGGCACGTGGCATCCCTTAAACCTATCGTAAACTAATGACCGATCTGTTTCAACGATAATGATGAGATAAAGCATTTTGCACAACGGGAAATAATGTGGTCACCGATTTCGGAATGGATAAACGGGATACTGCTGGTTCTGGAATGGGAAGCATAGATCATTGGGTCTGCATTTATGGACAGTTGTGCAACAGTTATCCAGCTACTGAACAGAGACGAAACATATTATGGACAAGCGGCTTCACAAGTTATTTCTGGACTGTCTAGCTCAGCGCCAGTCGATACCATGTCCAGAAGATGGCCGTGGTTTTAGTGCTTATCAGGCATACCCATTGCGCAAACTTTCTCAAAGGGTACAATAAACGGATCAACTAAAGCCGATTTTCAACTTTGGCTGTGTTTCAGCGCAGTCGTTAGTCTATGAGTGCGCCACTATTCTACCTTCATCAAGGTTTTTGGAGATTTCGGAAAGCTTATTGCTACAACGAGTTCAAGAGACCTAAACCAACTCTGTTCGTAGTTGCATAAGGCAACTAGAATCAATTAAATCTTCTTACACTGCCTTCGTTGACCAAGAGAGCTCTCACGCCTCATTGCGAATCGCGTTCTAGCAAAAGCAAGCAAATCTCTTTGTCTGGCCGGATTTGTGCGTGCGCGTTTTTTGGAACTTGCGGCAAAACTTGATGCGGCACGCCACGGAGTTGATCTCTGGGGTACCTGTGCACAGAGCGGTCGATTATTGAAGGACAATCTACCATTGGCGGAATTTGGACAACGGAACGCTCTTACAACCGGTTGGTTTGTATCGATCGTTGTAGCTGAAACAGTGGCCAGTTTGTACCCGTGTGATTCTCGTGCCCTTTAGATAGGTCGTATAAGCCCGGTCATGTGTGGCCGGATACGGAAACAACTCATACGGTCAGCTGAGTATTGGGAAGCGGCACGTGGGGAAACCAAAGTTACGTTACCAGGACATGATCAAAGTGAGCCTCACACGTTCTGATCTTGATTGCAAGTCATGGGAATCGAAAGCGGTTGATCGGCGCGTATGGCGCGATCTTATCACGAAGGCAGTTGCTGAAGTGCGGGAGAAAGACCTCATGCATGCAGAGAAGAAGCGTCAATTGCGGAGGCGGCAAGTACCGATGGATTTTATTCCATCGACATCGAGTGCGTGGTGCTGTAGCACATGCGGTCGCGAGTGCCTGAGTCAGGCAAGTCTAGTGAGCCATGAGCGAGGCCATTCGGGACTATTACCGAAGCGCCGACGCGTTCTGCAGAGAACGTAGGCAGAACCGGCGCAGCGTTTGTAGGTACGCTGCATTCGATTTACTAACTGCGTGCTTGCATGCTAAGTCTCTTTATTTCAGGTGGTGGGTTTTCAATTTTGCCCTAATGCTTTTCTTTCCCATATAAATGCCTAGTTATACTCTCTTCTATACATTTGCACAAGTCGCTTGAGCCACTTGTAGTTATTTCGATAACATTCTGGTGTTGTAGCATTTCCGTAAAATAAACCTCCTGACCTCGTGAACTTACCTCGTATTCTTTTGTAAACAACTTATTTCACATGCTCACTAATTTAAGATTTATGTCACCGTTCGCTTGCGTGCTAAGTCTGTTTATTTCAGGCGGTGGGTTTTCAATTTTGTCCCAATGCTTTGCTTTCTCATATAAATGTCTACCTGTACTTTCTTCTATAAAATTGCACACGTCCCTTAAGCCAATTCTTGTCCTTTTCGTAAACATTTTTGTGTTCATGGCATTTCCGTAAAGTATACCTTCTGACCTCGTGAACTTATAACGCATTCTTCTGTAAACAATTTACTTCAGATGCTCATTACTTTAAGTTATATGTCACCCTTTCCTTATGCGTTACCCGATTTATTTTCTTTGTTATCTTTCTCTCAAGTGATTGGCTATTGCTTGATATCGCCGGTGAGGCTGCGCTTGATGTGCATGTTGACAAGGTGCCTACCTGTCTATTACCCACTACCTCGTCCATACTGGCTCCAGGAGACAGTTGGTCGTTGCTGGAGGGGACAGGGTGCACGGTCCTTGTGGCCGTGTTAGGATCAAAGAGTGGTTCCATGCAGTCAGTGTGGAGCGGACTACGGTCCAGTCACCGCCTTGTGTGCGCTTGATTCCTCAAATACAGTGTGCTTGTGTTTGCCTGTGAAGGAGCGTGGGCCGGCTCCGTTGATGAAGCGTGGCTCCCATCCACAAGCCTCCCGGTCTTATTCCTTCGGGTTTAAACTGGATATGGTGTGCGTGGTTGGAGCTGTGGATGGTGCAGCGCAAGCTACCCATGGTCCCTCTGTAAGCGCAGGCGTCCAGTGGCTGACCACAGTGACATGTAAATCCGAACCCGGATGCCGCCAACCATAAGCCCTAAAATTCTGGTCGGTTTCCTCGGCGGCTTACCGATAACTGTTTGATTCGTCTCGATCACTGTAACAGAAATGGTGAATTTTGTCCCCTATTTTCTAATCCTTTTGCACGTCAAATAGTTTTTACAAGTCTTAAAACCGAATGACTAATCAGTGAAATTGATCGTTACCTCAGTCAAAACAAGAAACTCAAAGAAGAGACAGGAAGTCAGCGAATTACAGACAAAACATCCTGCTTATAACCCGTTCGGAAACTATGAAAGAATCATCAACTAAGGTGAATATTAAGCCGAAATCGCGCGTAAGAGTAAAGCAGAGCAATCTAATGTTAGTTCTCATAAGGTTTCTCCTATAGAGCATAGCGCAGTTAATGCAGAATCGCCCTCTAAAGCGATTCAAACGATTGCTGCGCTTGAACCACAGCTGAAGGACTTGAAGGAAAGGTTTGAATCTCCGAACCAAGTCCTAGAACAATGTAACGCGCTTAAGTATCTTTTTAACACTCCAGATTCACCAAAAATGGAACACCTTCGATCCGTTAAGAATTTTATAAATGTTGAATTTGAGGTTCATGGGCAAATTAAACTCTCCAAAAATGTAACAGCACTTAATATACCATAAAAGTTATCACTTAAAGCTATCTCCTCTGCAGTGGCCACCGATTGCCATATTGAAGACTGCAGTTTTCTTGCGTCAGGCTGGGAAAGAAATCTTCGAAGCAGGTCTGTCCAATGCTTTTTAACTTTTCAAACGGCACACTTGCCAAAAAATTCATTTGTAGTAGGAGCGTATTATCCCTTAGTAATGATTACATATCCATAGTACTGAGACCAGATTTAACAGTACTACAAAGAGAGTGCAAAATGCCTATTTCCGACATTCTATGACCAATTTGTTCCGTTACCCACGGAAACTCAGGAACTCCTCCACCTGCTCGACCTACATGGCACTCTGACCGTGCGGCCACACTTTAACTCGTCTCTCGCTTTGCCCTATTTGGCTACTCTAATTCTCTCCACATAATATTGTGCGTGCGCTCGTTCGAACCAGTTCGACGAGCTCTACTCAGTGTTTCTCAACTCTTGGATCTAACCTGTGTGGATTATACTCTTGCTCCAGTTCCCAGTTTTCGGCATATTCTTTGCCGAATTCCACTTGCGTAACCATCAAACTGGTCTTTCGGAAAAGATTTTAGTCTCATTCGGAAGAAGAAGTTGAGGGCTCCCAAACTACGCGGCAACCATCCCTGCAATTTGCAGCGAAACAAACTTAAGCCTTTTTGCTCCGCTCATCAACTGAGCAGCTCTAGGGACGCTTATCAGCGCTCCACCTGCATCCTCGATTAAGGCAGGCAGATTAACACAGGCTGCCGCTTTGTGTGGGTGTGTGTGTTCAACTGCCAGGTGAATGAACAATGAATCCGACATTCTGCGCGTTACGACTTCTAGATGTCTCTCCGCCTGACCTTGCTGCGGCTGAACAACTCACAATTCGTGTGCGTGTTCTGACCTATTCATGCGTCACCCCTAGCGCAAACCACACTCACTCATCAAGGTGAGCGCTTTGAGGGGCTTTGCTGTAAACGATAAGAGGACGACTAGCATTCCAATGGTTCAACGTCGCCTATGTTGCACAGACAATTGCAGTAAAGTGCTTAAGATCAGTATTACCTGTTCTAGCTGCATTAGATCGTACTGTCCGCAGTGTGCAGGCAAATCCGTCCAAGAAGTGAGACACACAAACAAAGTTGCTGACACAATTTGGTTTTGCCCAACATGCAAGTCATTCCAGTTGTCAACTGTTTATCTTTGCTCATGATAAATGTGATAGGATGACTAAAATTATCGCGCAATTTGTACATACTAAGATCGCTCCCTCGGAGGTAAATATGTCCACGATAATACCTCAAGCGGCCAAAGTAAGCTCTGAGTATAAACCGAAGAAAAGAGCTAGACGCTCCAACCGTACTGCAGCGTCTGTGACTCTAAATCCACTGGGTCACTTCACTCCCACAAGTAGGCCAGCCTCAAACATGTCTGCTTCCACTTCTCCAACCATAGACGCTTTACCTGACACCGGCAGCTCAGAGCCGAAGGCAATCCGGTGCAGATAACAATCAGGTAACGTACGCATCGATTGCCTCGATAAACACACCGGGAGCGACACACATAAGTCCATCTTCAGTACCGAGCACGCGTGGCGCAAACTAGCTTTCACGGTCAAAGCCAGTGGTGCCTTGTAAACAACCCGAATTGCAGACAAAGACTAT
>CALYDF020004608.1:0-16460 GCA_944474145.2 Dicrocoelium dendriticum
GACAATGCTGCTTTTCAACACAGCAAATATTCCCATTGTAATCAAACGAATCAAGGCCAGAAAACAGTTCAGGGTTAAGAGATCTTTTCGGTAAAATCTCGTCAGACCCAAAATTTATACATGACACGGATTATGTGGGCTAAGCGTGAAATCGGGCTGGGATTGATTTCTAAGGTGTTTGAAAGGTCAAGATCGATGACTAAAGGTGACTACAGATGGTAGGAAAAGTGCATCAAAGGAAATTAATACAAGCTTCAGGGCCTAAAGTAAATAGTTAAGGTCACAAAGGGTAGTTAAGTAACCATGTCAGTCGGCCAAGGTAGTAGTATCGGCCGTATGAATCGTTTGTGTACGCATAATTCCGGCTTCAGATGATGGATGTAAATAGCCTCGGCGATAGACAAGATTTGCTTTCGGAAGCCTTGTGATAAGCGTTAAGGTAATGAATAGATGACTTTAAAGTCATTCTCCGATGCAGTATGGCCACTTTCGAGGAGGTGCGACATGATTGAGCTGTCTGAGGCCCTCATTTCGCCTTTGTAAAACCACGCCGCGATGTGCTCGCGAATCCTCTGGGATAGACGTCTCGTTGTGCGACCCACGTATCGTGCACCACAAGAGCACAAGTGTAGCGAGAACGACAAGACAGGGGGGTAGACGTTTATTGCACACCGAAAATGGGCACATCAGGGTCTCGCGCGCGCCATCGAATATCGACTAGATTTCCGTCCCACCACGCAACACAGGTACGGATGTTAGAGACGAGCCAGTCCTTTCGCCTCGGGAGCTCTGACTTGGAAGATCCGCCTTCCTGTTTTCGCCTCGATCTCCGCTTCTCTGCACCCGATTTGGGTCGGCCAGGAGTCGTTCGAGAGCTCTCGCCTTGCTTGTTCTGGGCTGTGTCAATCGGCTCGGCCTCGGTCCTGTGGGCTGCGCTAGCGGCGTATTTGTCTGATTTATTGCGCTGTCCACATATTCCCGCTCCGTAGTTCCGGGCCCAGGCTCGTCGCTAGCCGTCTTTCGCGAGCCGCTCTCAGCTGGCTCCGAAGAGCTCCCCAGAGCCATTCTTGGAAGCGACCCCTCTACACCCGCCCCTTCTCCAGGACCTTTCTTCCTCTCGTACCATGGTCGCAGGAGCGCAGCATTCACCCAACGTTTCATTCCTCCGCAGTCGATTAAGAAGTTGCCCGCTTTCTGGTCGATAATGGTGTAGGGGCCTTTCCAGCGTTCTCTGAACTTGCTTGCGCCCGGCCCGTCATGATCCGGCCGATCGTTGTTCCGTAACTTGACCGGTTCTCCAATCCTGAATGGCCTCCACTTGTGAGCCTCATGCATGGCGTCGTAATTTCGCTTATTCCGCGCTTGTCGAGCTTTGGTTTCGCTTCTAGCTTTCCATCGCAGTCGCTCTTGATGCTCAGCTGGATGTTTCCACTCACCCTGTTTCGGTAGGCAAGTATCGAGTGCAATCCGTGGTTCTCTGCCGAACAGTAATTCGAATGGCGAGACCTTGGTGGTTGATTGCATGCTGGTCCGATACGCGATCAGAACCTGAGGCAAAGCATCTTCCCATGCCAACTTCGTGCAGTTTATCCACGTCTTCAATGTCCGGTTGAACGGCTCGGTCATCCCGTTGGTTTGTGGGTGGTACGGTGAAGTTCGCCGTCTCTGGATGCCCCACTTGTCCAACACTGACTTAAACGCTCTTGACTCGAAGCAGGGCCCTTGGTCCGTGATGATACACTGTGAGATCCCATACCTTGCAGGCACATTGAATTCGAATACTTGTGACACTGTCTCGCCTGTTTGGTCCTTGATTGGTATGGCTTCCACCCATCGAGTGAAGTGGTCAATCATCACTAGAATGTATCTGTTTCCTGTTCGACTCACTGGTAAGGGCCCAAAGACGTCCAGTCCCCAACACTGAAGTGGCTCACCAACCTCCATCGATCGCATCGGCGGTCTCGGGGACTCCATCTCCCGACTCGATTGGCAGTTTGGGCACTCCCGAAGGTATGCTGTGACGTCCTTCCTCATGGTTGGCCAAAACACTCGCCTCCGCAGCAATTCAAAGACCCGCTCGAATCTCATATGGGCGCCATCATGAGTTATGCGCATCACACGTTCTCGCTGATTTGGTGGAACAAAAGGCACTTTCCGTCCGTCTATCGCCACCACCACGTTATCGTTTTCGACCTTCAACCTGTCCCAGATCTTGAGGAGTTCCTCCACCTCTTCCGATGTGACCTCCGGTTTGGTGCCAGCCTGTAAGTGAGAGCACAACACATTCACGAATTCATCTGTCCTTTGATCTCCCAGTAGGTTCCGCTCCCCCATCGCGATCGCACGCACCGGTATGGCATTGTCTGGCATGATGTCGTCCAAACACGGGCGTGACAACATATCTGGCAATACATTTTGCGTTCCATCCACGTGCTCAATGGTGAAGTTGAATTCCTGCAATCGGTAGGCCCATCGCGCAAGCCGTCCCCGTGGGTCTTTCGCCGTCATCAACCACGAGAGCGGTTTGTGGTCAGTGACGACCCGGAATTCATTCGCCAGTAAGTAATTTCTCCACTTCTCTAACGCCCACACGATGGCCAAGCATTCTTTCTCCGTTGTTGAATACTTCTGTTCCGCCCCCGTCAGCACTCTGCTCGCGTACTCCACCACCCCAGCCGGTTGAGACAAAACCGCACCGATGGCCACGTTGCTTGCGTCGACAGCCACAGTGAACCTCTCACCAGGATTGGGGAGCCGTAGACATGTCGGGGCTTCTGCTATGCCTGCCTTTAGATGGTCAAAGGTCTGATCCGCTTCAGCTGTCTACACAAAGTGCACGTCCTTGCGAAGCAGCTTTAACAACGGGCTGACCTTTTCTGCGAACTGGGGCACAAACTTTGAATCATATGCCACCACTCCCAAGAACGAACGGAGCTGACGCTTGGATTTTCGTTTTGCGAAGCACTTGATCGTCTCGCGTTTCTCCGGAAGTGGATGGACTTGACCATTGCCCACGATGTGACCCAAGCATACAATTGACTTTTGGGCAATCTGCGACTTTTTACGACTGAGTTTCAGACCAGCTTCATCTAGCCTCTGCAGTACTGCTCCAAGTCTGGTCACATGTTCCTGTTCCGTCTCAGAGAAGACGATGATGTCATCACCATAAACAACCACGCCTTGCAGGTTCGCCAGGACCATCAGCAACAAACGCCTGAATGTAGCCGGGGCGTTACACAATCCAAACGGCTTTCTCCAAAACTCATACTGCTGGCCATTGACACTGAAAGCCATCTTGTGGCGATCTTCTTCTGCGATCTGCAGTTGCCAATATCCCGAGCGGAGATCAATCAGAGATATCTGCTTCGCACTGTGAAGGCTTGAGAAAATTTCTTTCATCTGAGGCATCGGGAATGCATCCTTCACCGTCACCCTGTGTAGTTCTCTGAAATCGATGCAAAATCGATAGGTTCCGTCGGCCTTCTTCGTCAATAGCACGGGTGATGAATACGGGCTGTGCGTTCGCCTGATGATTCCTTTCGATTCCATCTCGGTCACCTGCTTCTGTACCTCAACCAAGGTGTTCTGTGGAATTCGTCTGAAAATTGGCTTGCATTGTCCTCCTGGGATCAACGGTATTCGGTGTTCAACCCAATTGCAAAATCCGTAATCATCTTCCGCGTCTGTGAATAAGTGGGCATACCTGCTCAGTATGTTGCGTATTGCACGGTTCTGACAATCAGGCACGGCTTTGAGGGCACCAACCCGGTCGGTTCTCCCATTGTTTATCTCGATCGTCTCGTTAGCCACGATCACCACATCGTTTTTCAGGTCAATTGTGACACCGAGCCGTTTCAGGATGTCGGTTCCGATGATGGTTTCGGTCGTCTCCTCCACGATGAACATGTCATGGCTGATGAGCGTTTCTCCTATCCTGATTCGTAACCGCTGCGTGCCCGTCACTTTCAAAGGATGTCCGCCGACCGTCTGCATCGTGATTGAAGATGGGTTTACTGGAACCCCATTGAACCTCTTCGTAATTGACACTGCCGCTCCTGTGTCTACTATGGCTCGGACAGACACACCTTCTATAGTTGCCTGGAGGACTGGTACTCGCCACCGACTCGGCATGGATAGAGAGAAACAATGGGGCACATTGACGTTGGTGCAGAATCTCGCCACATGACCATTCTGGTTGCATCGGAAACAGCGGCGACCGTTTCGGATTACCCGTACATTGCGTTGTGAAGTGGTGCTTGAAGACTCTATCGACAGCAGCTGCTCCACCATTTCGGATAGGCGATTTACTTTCTGTTCCAACTCAGCATGCTGGATGCTTCTCACTGTCACTCGTTCCGACAAATTCTGGGCGACCGTCACCAGATCCACCGCTTTGCTGTTTCCCACCATCGACGCCAATTTCACCTGATCATGGAGTGGACCGGGCAGACTTCGGATAAACTGCTGTTTCAGTAGGCGCTCTCTTGCGTTACCCTCTAACTCGGGGAGCCCAATCGTTAGATGTCTGTCCAGCTGCTGGATAAACACCATCAAATCCTCCTGTTCGTCCCATCTGGCTGCGTGAAATCGTTGCAGTGCTCGTTCTCTCTCCAGATCCTTCCCAAATTCTGCACACAAGGCAGCCTTCATCTCAGCGAACGAACAACCGGGTTTTGCCTTTCGAGTGAGCAGACACACCGCCTTGGCTCGTCCACTCAACCGTGTGCCCAAAGCAATTAGCAAATTTGCATCCCCCTCACCCCCGTGCAAGCCGCAATTCGTTGAACTCATCGAGCCACGCCTCCACGTCACCGGCCGCAAATTGCTCCAACCGGGTCAACTCCATCGCGATTGGTCACGGCACCAGTGTAGCGAGAACGACAAGACAGGGGGGTAGACGTTTATTGCACACCGAAAATGGGCACATCAGGTTCTCGCGCGCGCCATCGAATATCGACTAGATTTCCGTCCCACCACGCAACACAGGTACGGATGTTAGAGACGAGCCAGTCCTTTCGCCTCGGGAGCTCTGACTTGGAAGATCCGCCTTCCTGTTTTCGCCTCGATCTCCGCTTCTCTGCACCCGATTTGGGTCGGCCAGGAGTCGTTCGAGAGCTCTCGCCTTGCTTGTTCTGGGCTGTGTCAATCGGCTCGGCCTCGGTCCTGTGGGCTGCGCTAGCGGCGTATTTGTCTGATTTATTGCGCTGTCCACATATTCCCGCTCCGTAGTTCCGGGCCCAGGCTCGTCGCTAGCCGTCTTTCGCGAGCCGCTCTCAGCTGGCTCCGAAGAGCTCCCCAGAGCCATTCTTGGAAGCGGCCCATCTACACGAGTACTGATAAACGAGCATTGAACAAGTCAACGATGGCAGACTATCTTTCAAGGGTTTTGCAAGCAATGGTTTGTTGTGGTAAACAATTCTTAAGCGGGCTGCGAAGTAAGTTTTCTCAACAGCATCTTTCAAACGTCGAGATAGGATATCAGCTGCAGTATCGCCCTTAAATGGTAAATGTATGAACAGCTCTTTCTTGGGAGCAATGCTTCTAGGTGGCTTTCGCTTGCGTTCTTTCATATGCTTCATGATAAACTTATCGGGGTAACCATTCTCACGAAGGGCGTCGCTGATTCTCTGTAGCAATTCGTTGACGGTATCCGGAGTGCAAATACTGCGCACCCTGAAGACAAGAGATCGGATTAAACTCCTCTTGTGCTGTGAAGGCACCGCGCTGTGAAAGTTAGTGTACTGTCCAGTCCACGTATGCTATCTGTGTACCTTTCTGCTGCATGAGCCGTCCGAATTACGGATGACTTCTACATCCAAGAAAGGTAAACGGTTTTTATTTTCGTGCTCACTGGTGAAGCGCAGATTAACATGTGCATCATTAAAGGCCTTCAGCAACCGTTCCGCATGCTTTTCGGATTCGCAAAGCACGAAGATGTCATCGACGTGCCGTATGTACATTTCAGTTCCACAAATGTGCGTCCTGAGTGGGCCATGTTCTAATTTCGCCATAAAGATATCAGCCAACAACGGCCCCAAAGGAGATCCCATGGCCACTCCATCAATCTGACGGTACATCTCACCATTGAACATGAATTGAACATTTAACGTGCAGCGAAATAGTATCTCCTTTAGCAAATCCTCCAGAAAGTTAGCGTATATTGGTCGTTGCCGGGTCAACTCGCGCACGTACTCCACCGTTTCGAGCAGGGGAATGTTTGTAAACAGCGACTGGGCGTCAAAAGATATCATTCTTTTGTTAGTAAAGTTGAGTCCAGATATCTTCTCAATGAATTCGAAGGAGTCTCTCACGCAGTAAGTGCAAACCATATCCCGTAACGGTTGCAATTTGTTCACCATCCATTGGGCCAACAAATGCTGGGGAGAACCCACCATGTCCAAGATTGGACGCATTGGGGCGCATTCTTTGTGAACATTTGGAAGGCCATATAATCTCGGTAGGTGTCCACCTGAAGGCACAACGAGACGTCTATCCCAGAGGATTCGCGAGCACATCCCGGCGTGGTTTTACAAAGGCGAAATGAGGGCCTCAGACAGCTCAATCATGTCGCACCTCCTCGAAAGTGGCCATACTGCATCTGAGAATGACTTTAAAGTCATCTACTCACTACCTGAACGCTTATCGCAAAGCTTGCGAAAGCAAATCTTGTCTATCGCCGAGGCTATTTACATCCATCATCTGAAGCTGGAATTATGCGTACACAAACGATTCATACGGCCGATACTACTACCTTGGCCGACTGACATGGTTACTTAACTACCCTTTGTGACCTTAGCTATTTACTTTATGCCCTGAAGCTTGTGTTAATTTCCTTTGATGCACTTTTCCTACCATCTGCAGCCACCTTTAGTCATCGATCTTGACCTTCCAAACACCTTAGAAATCAATCCCAGCCCGATTTGACGCTTATCCCACATAATCCGTGTCATGTAAAAGTTTGGGTCTGACGAGACTTTACCGAAAAGATATCTTAACCCTGAACTGTTTTCTAGTTTTGAAAGTTAAATAATAGGACTTCGGTTCTTGATGTTTTTTCTCGGGTCCTAGATCCGAGCAGTTAATATGTAAAAATTACCGACAGTTATATCATCATTTTCTAGTTTGTGGGGCACAGGAGTAGATAGTAAATGGGAGATGATACTAGGCTTCACCGACGCAGGATTTGGTATTGTAGGTAATGACATCTAGTGGGTAAGCTAGTTGTGAATATCTGCTCATCTGTTTTTTATACCAGATTCTGTCAATGTTTCTAGAGTTTGCTGTGAGTCAAATATCTTCAATACATTTGGTACAGTGAGGAAGGTCTGAAGGGAATTTCGAAGTGTGACATAGCTTGCACTCATGCGTATCTGTAGGGGTAGTTTGTTCCACAGATCAGTGTACCTCACTAAGAAGAAATTCGACTGAGTTTTATGACTTGCAAGCTTTGTGCATATCAAATAGCCGCCATTACGTGTGGGGTAGACTGCAGTCTTCCGTAGTTTAAGCGCGGTGCTGTCTGCGTAAATTCGTTGATTTATAATGTAGAAGAGAACGACGTTGTTCTTTAAGCTTCTCAGCCAAAGATAATCCAGTTGGAGTTTTCGACAGCGATCTTAGTAATTCAGATTTGAGCAGCGCCCAATTACCACCTTGGTAAATGATCGTTGGACATACGTATTGCTTTCGGTTTCTATCACACAGCTATATCATGAGTATTAAATGATATTATTTGACAAGGTGAAACACACATGTAGTATGAATGATTGTGGTATTAAATTGCTTCCTGGTTCATCGTGAACTTATAGGATAAAACATTTAGTAAGCGTAGTTGTGACATCAGTTTGTGGCCACAGTATAAAAGTGTAAAATGTAGACACTTCTAAGAAGAATCCAGAGGTGGTTTATGAGGACGATCTTAAAAATACCGTGGTTAGTTAAAATAACTGATAACTTAATAAAACCCAGTGAAGAAAACAAATGGAACTCAGAAAAGGACAATGCTCACTGGGTACGAATGCATTAGAGGAAGTTTTGCGCAGTGACAGCAAGTAAAATGAAGAACGGAAGCAAACAAAGAAGAAAATGCCGAACAGTTCAGGCAACCGGAATGGGAGAGTCAACAACGAAACTATTAACTTACATCGGCTATTGCTAGTCATGACACCCAATGAGTGTTGGCAAAGCATTCGATTATCCTGAGTATTAGCAGGAGTATACTTATGTACACCTTAGGTTATATTTACTCACCAAAGTAACCGGATGTCCACACGTATGATGTAAGTTGACAAAACTTCTAGCTAATTTGAAAGCTTCAACTGAACTATGTTGAGAAAGTGTTGTAACACTTCATAGCTGTTTCGACTTTTAGTCGGAATGAACGGTCTTCAGAGATAGTATTCTGCGCGCGTAGTGGCCACTCGAAATCGGAACGCTGCAGACTAACGTAACCTAGCCGCCAGATGCACACGCGAGCTGAGGTTGGAGACAAAAATCGGGTAACCTTGCGGTACTGCACTGAGACCCGAACGAGAAAGACTGTCACAGAGTGGTAGTGTCCTGAAGGAAACAGTTGGTGCCCCTATCATTTTCGGTAACTGCCGCAGTGTTCTGACGTGACTTCGCTAAGTTCAGCGCAGCATGCACAGCAAATGTATCAGTGTCCTGAGTAAAGCTCAGTTGGTTCAATGTGGTTAGGCATCAAGGTCATGAGAACGAATCGGTTGTTGGTTGCGCAGTCTAGGTCGCCGTGTGGTAGTGGTTCTCAAGCTTTTTGAGGCTGCTACACACAAAGCGGGTTCACTATAAACAATTACCCAAAAAATTTACTTTAAACAGCTAATTAACTATTGCAACTTTTTTAAATAAAACAAAATGAATACTATGTTTAGTTACTTTTGATCGTCCAAATAAAGAAAACGCCTTTACGATGAATTTTTTATTAAAACGCAGCAATTACCTCTTGAAACTCGAGTAATCGGTGCAAACCTTGCCCTGTGAAAACCAGCGCACGTCTGTGTGGAATAACAGCAGGCCGAATTTACTTCCAAATACATTGCACAACTCTTTGAAATCCCTCGTAGTTTTCGCACTACCGCGAATGGGATGCACAATTATCAAAACCATGGTAATTGCTTCCAGCAAAGCAGGTGGAAGTATTTTTACTGCCAAAGCACATGTTGTATTATGCAGTGCTTAAAGTAGCTTGTGGAACAACTCCTTTGACTACTATTTGAAATATGGAACGATGGTCTAACATGGATGATACTTCGTCTGTACAGACACTCACGAACTTCAGCCACTGAAATTTGTATAATTCACCGACCACTCACTAATGATTAGTCACTGATGGCTAATTACTAGTGATCAGGTAGTTAGTTATATGTTTTAAGATGCATTGTGCATTAATTTTGTTTGACCACTGATTGATGGCCCTATTCTCGCAGTTACCTTTGCCCCTGGTAAAATTCTATGATACCCCTTAGGTGGTAATTACCCCCGGGTTGAGAACCACTGCCTTATGGTAATTTATGTTTGAGGTGAGTCCGGCGAAATGTGCGCAGTTTGGCGGAGCTATGCTAGATCCGCTACAAATAGTATGTCCGGTATGGATTTCACACGTAGGTAAATGGCCACTTTTGCACGCGTAATTCATTCCATTGACCAGTAGTGACCACAAGCGATTAGTGCACGAAGAGAAACTAACAAAAAAGTATTAAATAAACTTTTTGTTTGTTAGCACAATCCACTTTTCACAGCGGGGCCCTCTATGGATCTCCCATGGCCACCCTAAAAATTTTCTCATCCCAGGAACCCCCGGGAATTCTCTGTGGCACCCGGGGGGGTATGGCCCCCGTTGGGAATGGCTAGTCTAGACGATGCAAAGCCTTCGAAAAATCCGGATACTTTACATCAAGGTCTTCTTCAGCGACAGCTGACTCGGTCCAACTACTGCCAGCGATTAGGAAATTCGTTTTGCGTGATCGCTGTCAATGGAAGCCGTGCTGTTTGGGCGAGATGATGTTGCAGTTTTCCACGTAACGCACCAGTGCATCGGCAATGATGGATTCCATGACCTTGGAGAGTATAGGGAGAAGAGATAATGGACGGTAGTTGGAAGGCTCAGTTCTACTTACATCTTTGTGAATCGGGGATATTATTCCAAGATTTCACATAGCAGGAACCTGGCTCCGCTCGAAGCTGTGCTGGAAAAACTGAGCTTAAGGTTTTGCCAGTTGGCTTGCCGCTGCTCCCAGTGCTTCTGGACGAATGGTATCAACACCCTGGGAGCTGTGTTTGCATAGAGATGTCAGCTTCTGCAATACAGCCTCCGCGGTAAAAGAGATGTAGGTTAATCTTGGCGGCGGGACGACAAACGTTAAAAGATGGCTTGGTGGCAAGATCCTCTGAAACGTGAGACATATTGTATCCGCAACGCGTTTGCTGCTTCTATAGCCGTTCATGTTAATCTATCGGCCATCCTGAGTGGAGGAAATCCTTGACTACATTTAGTAAGCTATTGACATGTTTGTAAAGCAGTTTATGGTTCGCACTGAAGATGTTTGCTATGTTCTCCTGATATGCGGCTTTGTTTTCTCTGAGTTAATTGCACTGCATACTTTGGGCTATGTAGTTCTCCCAAATTTCTGGCGTTGGAGCTTCTCTATACCCCCACTATGCTGCGTCGCGCACTGACAGCCATCTTCGAGTTCTGCTCCTGACGAAAGAAACTGATGTAGACTTACTGTATCTGCAACCAGCTGACTGTATATGGTGACGAACTCGAGCCAGGCGAATTCCGGGGATTCCTAGGCCAGCAACGACCAAGTTGGAGGGCTGACGAGCTGGGCTAATCGATCGTAGCTTGTGATGGTTCGTATAGTCTCATAGTTCGCATCCTGTTATTCCGCATAGTAAACAAAGTGGAAGCTGTTGAGTGCGAGATCACTGTGATCCAACGGGCAGTTTACAGACAACACAACGCCAATATGCTCATCGGTGGTAAGCACTAGATCCAGCACAGCTTCCCTGTTACATGTTCTGAACCGAGTTGACAAAGTGACTTGCTTGTAAGGCGGAACAGTGGTTAGGACCTTCTGTACATCGTCTTTGCATTGTTCTCCCATGGTGGCAGGGGTTTCTAAACAATATACGTTGAAATCCCGAATGCTAAGCTTGAGAGTGTAGCTTCATTTTAGGGTGTGTATTAAAGCAGCCCCAAGGCGGAACACGGTTTACCGAGTGGAGTAATGGAGCGGTACACCAGGGTCATAAGGGAAGCGCTTGACTTTTAAATGTAATCTGCAACAAAGAGTGTCGAGGAACCGCGACTCTAAGCACTCCAAGGTTTCGCAATGTAAGTCGCCATAATAATACAGAATAATATCCCCTACTTCTAGGTGATAGACATGCCGGGTAGCGAAAATTAGGCGTCCATCATTTCAGTGGTCAACATGACACAGTAATGCCGGTGACATCATATAGCAGCGAGAATGACGCGGGAGGGGAGCAGAGCGT
Organism: Dicrocoelium dendriticum; assembly: GCA_944474145.2. Classification (NCBI taxonomy): domain Eukaryota; kingdom Metazoa; phylum Platyhelminthes; class Trematoda; order Plagiorchiida; family Dicrocoeliidae; genus Dicrocoelium; species Dicrocoelium dendriticum. Next base: position 11,518 of record CALYDF020004608.1, read on the forward strand.
GTATTGCCACAACAATGTGCAACTGACAACGCACACACCCGTATAGGTACAGACTGTGTTTCCTCCCCACGACGCAACGCGGATGAGGGTTTGTGACTACGAGCTTGAGCTTTGAAACAATCCCACCATGTTTTCATCCCGTATCCTTGCTGCTCTATTTCCGATTCTGGCCAACTAGGATTCGTTCGAAACCGCACGATTTGCTTGCCCGTGGCTGAATCACTCGGCCCGCGTTCAGTCCTGTGGGCCTCGCTAGCGGCGTATCTGTCTGATTCACTGCGTTCTCGACAAATACGTCCTCCGTTGTTCTGGGTCCAGGCTCGTTACCAGGCATCGCTAGTGATCCGCCGTCGGCTCAATCCTCAAGGCTCATACCCCCTTGTCTTGTCTCATTCATTGCGCACATCGGTGATTCTTCACTGTCCAGTTTTTGTTGTCCCCAGTTCACGACTAGTCGTTGGCCTCCGCCGCCTACAATATTACCCGGAAACATGGCGATCCTTCAGTTCGACGAGTTTATTGAAATGATTATGAGCATTAGTATGGAAGCAGGCTAGTTTCTCTGTCTCTAGGAGCCCCCAGATTGCTTAAGGGGTCAAGTGTGAGAGAATGCCGAACGATATGAGGTTTGTCAGCTCCTGGTTTTTTATTGGATAATGATACTTCATCTGTAACCTGATTCGGTCAAGGTGCGTCCAAAACTTTGTTTAGACCTACGTCGGAGTGTAGTGAAGGAGCAGTCGTTAAGCTCCTGTATCATCACCGGTACGTTTGCTGCTTCAGACGCCTTAATAACTTTACCTTGATAACTTTGCAAAGGGTTTGTGGCTTTTAACGGAAGTTCAAAAGGAAGACATTTCTGATTTCTCTGCCATCAATCCAAAACCTTCGTTGCTATTTGCTCCGACCGAACCACTAGTTTTAGAATTCTAGAGCCCCATCCTCTATAATTCGGTGAGAGGGGTAGCCTGTTGAGCGATAGCACCACAATAGTGTCCAAAGAAGTGTTTCACGGATAAAAGTAGTGGTGAAGAGCCCAATTCTCCGGATAGGATTTTGGCCACACCGCCAGGAATAACCCCAAAGTGGGTGACCGTACCCCGAGTAAGCACGTCAATAGCGTTAGAACGAATTCAGCACGGTCAGAACACGACGATCGGAAGCGAAGATACGGGGGTAAATCGGTTAGAGGGACCTCGTAGATCGACGGGCATTGGGGTATGAATGTGACGCCATGTGAAAGGACACTGTGTGGTATGTAGTGTGTTGTAACTGTTCTCTATACGTGCGCGCGTGCGTGCTAACCTGTGAACCCGTTGTGCGTTAGAAATAAAGACTGGGCGTCTCTACCGCATCGTTCTCTCTACACTAACACTATATTCATGAGAACAGCAGGCCACAAACTGGACCGGACACCAACTGATCCAATAGAGATGCGCACATGGGAAAACGAAACACAGGCACCAGTTCCACCACTGTTGCGTACAGACGGTAGGTTAGCCATTCCGCCTCTCATGAACACACCCGGAATGCTACAAACATAAGCTTTAACAGAAGTACATATGTGGAGATTCTGAAGTTCATGTTCGCTGCCATGCTACGGCAAAAAGGGAGCGAGGTATTAGCAAGGGACTAATTGGGGTTTATTTTGAAGCACACGTTGTGTTAATGGACTTGGAAGCGCAGCTCAATCCGGACTGTAATTCACCTTGAGGTGCACTTAGGCCAATTCGGTTACTGGGACAACATATGTGATAGATGAATGTTATGTACCGTCCTCTCGAAATGCTCTTTTACACAACGCATGTTTCAAAATAATATCCACCTAAATAATTGGGGGTCCCACCAAAGTAACTTCCTAATCAAATAACCCACCACATGTCAGGCGAATCACTAGACGGCCGTTTACTTCTACTGGGACTCGTAGTCAGTGCGGATTCATCAAGATTCAAATCCATGACATCCAGAGGCTTACACCGTCGGTCGGCAGATTCTGACATTAACTCACTGAGGATGACAACGGCGAACTGTCATGATTTGCAAACCGACTGTGATATAGCACTACTCCTCCTCCATTCTATGCCATTTTCGGGCGCTGTATAAGATAATGTTAGTCTAGAGAGACATGACATCCACTAACAATGGATACGTACGACGTAGCATCTAGGAACTTTTAGGTCGGATATTTTGACATATTTGACCACTTGTTGGCTTAGGGGTAGGGACTACACCTGACAGTCTAATGGTTGCGGATTAAAGCCGCAGTACTGTTATTTTAAGTTAATATTTATAGATGTGAAACCAGTCATGTAGTGCGGTGTTGCAGTCGGGCAACACCCAACATATAATAGGGAAAGATATTTGTTAGTACACGGAATGATCAGTCGCTGAAGGCTGATTCATAGTGCACATTTTCGTCCTAGATACGTAGACAAAAAGAACTAACTGAATGATTGTCACAGCTCTAAAAATCAGTGCATGAAAGGTGCATACCAATACACCTAGAACGGGAACAGTTTGGTGTGGTGTTATGAGTAGGCTTTGCAATCCCAAGCCCCGCTAAAGTAGAATTGAGATGCATACTGAGCAATCCAACAAATTTTCGCGGGTTCAGCCGCAGAAAGTTCGAACGCTAACCGGTTGATATCAATATCGTCGCAAACATCAAGAGCCCACAAAATGTCTGCCATTGAATGTCATTCGGTGAGAGAAACACACGATGTGGGTCATCAGGAGCTTTGTTTGAAGGTAAAAAGACAGGAAGTGGCAAAAATGACATAGCATTCGCACCGACTAACGACGCGGATGGGCATTTATTCGGGTTCGCTGAGATGGGTCCGGGTATTAACGATAGCAAGGAAGGAGCACCACTTTCGAGTGACGAGCGGCGGCAGGCCAAAGGGGCTACGACATGTTAGCATTTGTAGTGAGCAACCACCGCACTCATTCTGTAATAGTGCGCACAGTGAACACTATTGTAGTATTCCAGTTAACCATGTGCAAGTGATCTTGGAAGGTGAGTTGAGGACATGGTACATGTGCGACACTGTCGTTCACCAACGATGTAGCAGAGTGAAACGATGCAAAGCAACAGAGCCTAAACCGTTCACCTTAAACATTCGAGCTACACACAACACACTCTTTCCTTGAAACTATAAGAGTACGTCCCCCAGTGCACACTTCAAGATGGGTGGTCTCCGCGCACAGCCAGCAAGAAGTTACTTGGTTATAATAAATAATGAGCATACATCAAAAGGTGCTGCAACCGGCTAAGCACTGGTAATGAAAAAGATATCCTTGGGCACTTCACTTGTGCAGTGAAAATAGTTGTTATACTGTTTTGATTTGCCACAAAGAAAGTATTTTTTACTGGGAACCTTAGTTTGGAAAGGCACACAGGAAAAGTTAAGTATTTTTAATTCTACCTCTGAAGCACGAATGCAGAGATAAGTGTAGTTGCCTCCCTAAATGTAACGTAATCTTCAGTTAAAGTAAGGGTTTCTTTGTTAAAATTTGAGGCTCGAGAAGAGATACAATTGTAGAACCCTTCGAAAAACAAACAGTGACAGATATGAAGAGTACAAACAAAAAAGCGGTGAAGTATGATCTCTTCGCCTGCTCTATCCGAACCTGATGCTTGAACAAAAAGGAAACTAAACTGTGAACAATAGTTCGTACCGATGAAAAGGTTCATACATAACGATCCCGATAGGGCGATCACGGTGAGAAAAGGAACACAAAGTTTATGAGTTGTCAATTTAAACACGTGCCGATGGAACATCGAAGTGATGGTATACTAGAGGAAAAGAAACGAATGCACTATTTTTGCCGTTATGTCTCGGGAAAGATAATTTAGAGGCGGAGTACACGCACACAAAACAGCGTTTTTAGTGAGAAAACTAAAAACCACCCATACTGATTTAGTAGATCCGTGTGAGTAATACTTCTGGTAAAGGTGAGACACGGAGACACTGCAGTGTCACCGTTTAGGTAGCAGAGTGTAAAAAGATAATATCAATGTCCAGTGGGTTTCTTAATATATCTATAGGAGAGGTAACAACTGAAGTTGGAACGGAAGTTCAGAGGTGACAGACAACAGGAGAAATGCAGTCCCATAGGCGCTCTAGACATCTGTGCTGGTCACCGAGATTCAGATGGTTAGCACTGAGTGTGATGCTGCGGTTGAGTCCAGGCAAATGGCGGCTTCAATGTTTGAGATAGAAAGTTAATACTGCAATGTAAGATCACCGTGTAACCACAAATAGAGCCGACTGAAATCGCGGAGTGCCTTTAGCGCTAGTTGGTTAGGGGTTGTGCAAAGCTTTGTAAATAACGTTGCTTTGTCGAAGCCCGTACTGTTCAACGTCTTCCACCTTGAACTGTGTTTTATTATCGAGAACATGAGTACTCGAAGTAACAGCTAGCGCTTATCTCAGATCAATACAACTAAACGGTTGAACAGAAAGCAGTACCAGCGATTAACCAGTACTCTCGTCCGGCGAACATTACCTTAAAAGCTTGTAGAGCGCGGTAATATCCCAGCTCCTCTGTCGTGCAATGGGATAAGCATTGCAAAATTCCTATTTCGAAGGTGTACCAGAAGTTCTAGAGATTCTGCCTACCTTGATGGGAGCGTCCTATCAGTGAACTGATGAATCAAGTGACGGAAATATACAACCAGTGGGAGATGCACATAGGGGATTCGATAGCTGAGAATTTTAGCTGGGCAAATTTCTTTGGTATAGGTGCCGAATTTTGAATGCGCTGCTGGCATTGTTGACGGTGACTTTAATAAAGGTGATACAAGGTTTTTCAAGTCACTTAATCTGATAAATTTAGTTACTTTCCCGAACTGACATGACGCACAGCTTGATATCGCGTACATAAAAAAATTCGTTTGTTTTCCGTTCAAAAGCGTGCACTCCTAAGTCACAGTCTGTGTG
>CALYDF020004609.1:0-16070 GCA_944474145.2 Dicrocoelium dendriticum
AGCTTATAAAGCAGGCTACTTGCAATGCTTTTTTGTCGCAATCAACATATTTTAATAAGAGAAAATTCAAAATAGCCTTCTGACCGTTGGAATATTCCTCTGTTGTATTATAACCGCCACCTGTCTACCATCGGCTATCCAAATCCCTTCGTTTCCTCATTCACAGCTACGAGCGCAGTTTTATCCCGACACCAGTGTCACTCATGCATCGATCCATTATGCAACCATGGCCCATCTGTCTCATTACGCCATGCGCTTACTCTACTGTCCATTATACAAACCCCATCTGGCAACAGATGCATTAAATCTGTTCTAACTCTGCTGGTTCACACTTTCTGCACACCTTGTCGGCACACATGGTTGGCAGCATCCGGTTCCGGATTTGTCTGTCACTGTGACATCCATATGACAGCTGCAGGACGCCTGGGTCTACTGAAGAAACATGGGCGGTTTATTCTTAGTCACTTACAACTCCTTCTAATCACTTCATACCCAGTGTAAAATCGATGGAATAAGACCGGGAGGCATGTGGATGAAAGCCACATTCCATCAACGGAGCTGGCCCACATTCCTTAGACATGCACAACAGCAAGAATATTCTTGTATGTCTATCTTGGGAATCATGCTGACATCTGGGCGAGAAAGCTGATTGCCAACACGCGCGTGTTCGCCACAAACGGTGTTTGGGTCAGACCCTGCGATCGTGTTGCTAGGGCCAGCCGAAAGTTGTTGCAAGCGCGCATCAGACATCATGCGTGCTGCCAAGGTCTGACCGGAAGCTGATGAAATCGAGCGTCAGACATCACGTACGTTGCCATGGCCCGGATAGGTGAATGAACACTGGCGTGCCCGAGCAAGACAGTGCACTGGCCAGACGGAGCGGACAATCAAGTGTGGAGCGTGGGCTTACAGCCAAATCCGCCAGGCGATGTTTAGAGGATTGGTGAGACCGACATATAAATATGAGCGTTCTCGGTTCTAATACAACTCTGGTCGGCTGAGTCTTCTTCTGTCTTTCTTCCTGTCAGGTTTGCCAAGGCGTCAAGCAGAGCAGGCGTAGTGGCGCGGATTTACCAGCAGGCGTTAATCAACTGGTCCATTGCGGGTACGGCGCTATAACACATGCGTACCAGACGTACACAAGGCGGTGGCTATGCCGTTTTCGCTCCATCCTGGATTGAATCACTATTTGAGTCTAGCACGGCTACTAGGACCGTGCATCCTTCCACTCCAGCCACGCTTCACACTCTCTTGGAGCCAGTAAGGGAGGTGGAGGGCGTTAGACAGGTAGATACCTTGTCAACATGAACATCAAAGCAGCCACACCGGGAATATCCAACAATCAACATGGAATTTGAAGGAAAACCAACACGCAATATTGCCACGGTATATACAGGAGAAGAACAGAACTGCTCAATGCAAATAAAGTGGAATACCTTTTATCCGGAGTAAGAAGATCTGATTTAATTCTAGGTTGGGTTAGCCTAACGGCGGTGAAGTAGTATCCTGAAGACAGCATCAACTACAGCCTGAGGTACAAAAGGACCCTCATTACGGTCTCATACGAAAGGCTTTCATGTCCGATGGCGCAAGATATATGACAGCATGCTACCGAGGTGTCATTAAGCCTGTTTGTGAGGATTCGGTACATATTTGTTGCGCGTTTCATATGTTTGGTTGCAGTGCCCCTTCGCAAATTCTCTCCGGAACTTGACGGATTCTTTGCGAAAATGAAAAATACGTTTCGTCAATGGAGACGAGAGAATCGTGTATACATTGGGTATCAACGTCGGCGAGGCGTGTGTAACCCGACCGGCCCACCTGCGCCGGTCATCAGCAACTGGAACTAATGGCTGGAAGCTGTCACAAATCATAGCAAATATTTCCAAAATTACCAAGCCATTCTGTAAGCTTGTAGTGTTCATAGCTTTTTCATTTTTTGCACTTTTCTCATTTCGTTTTCCTATGCGTCTTGTACAGTTGTTTTAATTGATCGTTTTTATATATACACAATTCTCGACCTCGAACGGCGCGTTCTGCTTTCCTGCGGCGGCGTGTTGAGATTTTTGTCTGTGTGCTTGGGAAAGTCTGAGCTTCGCGGAACCAACATTGGAATATCGTATCAGGGAGTGTGCAATATCAGTGGAGTTAGTCCAACCGTCACTACTGAAGGTCAGCGTGTTGATACTTTTATCTGACACTAATCCTTTCCTTCTGGTGCAGTAGTGTAAGACTAGTTTTCACTCCACTACATTATTAGTGACCCCTGTATTTCTTTTCTCCTACTAGAACCTTTTGTTCACCTGCGTAATGTCGTCCTGTACCACTCCCCACATTGACTCTTCTGAAAATTTTGTTGGTTTTTCCTTACCCGCTTTTGACGTTAACAATGCACATGTCTGGTTTTTACAGTTAGAAGCTCTTTTCCGTTGCCGTAGGATCACTTCTCAAACCTCTATGTTTTCCTACGTCGCTGCCCATCTTCCCACGCACATAGCCGCCGATGTGGTTGACCTACTCGACACTGTTCCTACCGATTCGCACTAGGATAAGCTTAACGCTGCTGTTTGAAATGCCTTACAGCTTCCGATGAGACCAGACTTCATTAAATTCTCTCCGGAATTGAACTGGGTGATCGTTCACCTTCACAGCTTCTCCGTTATATGCGCTCTCCCGCAGGTTCCTCTAAAGTAGACGACAGCGTCTTACGTCAGTTGCGGCTAAAATGTCTTCCATCCAACACTACGGCGATTCTCGCTGTATCCGCTGACGATTTGTCACTTGACAAACTAGCAGAAACGGCCGACAAAGTTCATGAGTGTTTCTTTCAACGCACAGTTTGTCACGCAATTGTCACCCCACCTCAGACTTCCTCTTCATTAGATCTCATTGATTCCATTTGTCAGAGACTGTCCCTACTCGAACTTGCTATTAAGAGAGGATGTCGCCCCCGCAGTCGAAGTTTTAGATCCACTTTGAGAAGCAGAAATAGACACACTAGGAACACTGGACAGCATATTTGCTATTATCGTCGGCGTTTTGGTGTTGCCGCAAAAAATTGTCGTCCTGGATGCTCGCATCCGATAGCCTTGCACAAGTCCCAACAGGTGAACGCCCCAGCCAGCCAGTAATGGCGACGTCTTCGGCTGGCTGATCTTCTTGTCCCCTGCTTTTTGTTCGTGATTCCACAAGCAACCTTTCATTCGTGGTTGACACTGGAGCCGAGGTCAGCGTTCTGTCTAGTGGAATGGAAAAACGCTACCTCATGCCCACAGGACCTACTCTCCAGGTGGCTAATAAAACGAGAATCCAAACCTACGGTCAGAAATTCCTTACTCTCGACCTTGGTCTTCGACAAACCTTTCTTTCGTTTTCCTGATCGCAGATTCACAACTCCCCATTCTCTGTGTCGATTTCCTCACCCAAATTGGTTTTATTGTCGACTTACGTAACAAAGAACTTCGTGATAGTGTCACCTTCCTCACCACTCCGGGCAGAGCCACTTCGATCAGCTCGATCGGACTTCGCATGACCCTACCTACTAACACAGTATTTACCGAGTTACTCCAACAGTTCCTCGCGTTGTATCTGCCCTTCAATAATTGTCCCGCTCCCAAACACCAAATTGTGCACCAAATTGTTACTCGTGGACCACCGGTCAATTCTCGACCTCGCCGACTACCACCCGATAAACTCGCCAACTCCAAAGCCAAGTTTGAGCGAATGCTCCGTCTTGGTATCGTCCGGCCTTCTAATGACCCATGTTCTTCACCTTTGCGCATGGTCCCCAAAATGTCTCGTGGAGATTGGCGACTTTGTGGTGATTACCGTCAGCTTAATAATGTCACTGTCCCTGACAGTTATCCCGTACAACATATTCACGACTTTTCTATTTGCCTAGACGGCAAAGAAATGTTTATCTAAGATTGGCTTTGACCGAGCATATCACCAAATTTCTGTCACCCCTGATGACATTCCCAAGACAGATATAACCACCTCCTTTAGTCTTCTTAAATTAGTCCGTACGCTTTTTGGACTACGAAACGCCGCACAAACATTTCAAAGATTCATCGACCGGGTTCTCCGAGGACTTGATTTTGTTTTTGCTTATATCGATGAAATTCTCGAAGCCACCTCTAACCACGAAAAACATCTATTTCATATTTGCCAAATCTTTGAGCGTATTTTCATCATTATGGCCTTACCAACAACGTGGACAAATGTGTCTTTGCCCATCCAGTGTTGATTTCCTTGGTCATCGAATCGATTGCACCGGAATCAGCCCACTCCCAGGGAAAACAAACGCGATCACAGAGTATTCGATGCCGCAGTCCCATAAATGCTTGCGCCGCTTCCTCGGTATGGTGAATTATTACGGCCGCTTTATACCTGATTGCTCTAAACCGCTTCAACCTTTAACCGATTTGCTTAATGGAAGGACACAAAAATGCAAACCAACGGACGAAGCAATATACGCTTTCGACAACATTAAACATGCTTTGTCTAACGTCACAGCGTTGAGCCATTTACGGGACTAATGTTAATACGCCTCTCATCCTTAAAACCGATGCGTCACAAACCGCATTTGGAGCCGTTCTGCCACAACTCATCAATGGTTATCCGGAACCACTATCCTTTATCTCCCGTAAATTACAACCCCAACAAACTAGATATAGTACCTTCGGAAGAGAACTTTTGGCCATCTATCTACCCAGTAAACACTTTCGGCACCTCATCGAAGGTCGTTCATTTACAATTCTAACTGATCACAAGCCCCTTGCTTTTGCCTTTCCAGGTTCTTCGGACCGTTTTTGCCCTCGTAAAAACCGTCAACTTGATTACATATCGCAATTCTCTACTGACATCCGTTATACAGATGCCACTGACAACGTGGTAGACGACGCAATGTCTAACATTGGAATTCACGAACTTTCACGTCCGACATTTGATTTAGAGGAAATCGCTGCTCATCAGGAGGGATATTCTGAGTTTATACAAAGGAAATCAAACCCTTCGATCAAACTTACCCTTTTGCCGCTTCTTAACTCTGACTCCAAAGTTCATTGTAACATGTCTACGTTCCTACTTTCCCCAACGTCACCGCCGAGTCGTTTTCGATCATTTCCACGGGCTCTCGCACCCAGGCATTCGAGCTACTGTTAAGTTGATCACATATCGTTTTGTTTTGCCCAATATGCGCTCTGACATCCAACGGTGGGCAAAGCACTGTGTTACGTGTCAGACCAGCAAAATCCATCGCCATAAAATCACTGTCCCTGGCACCTTTTCATCACCGGATGCTCGCCTCAGGCATGTTCATTTGGACATGGTTGGCCCTTTTCCCCCTTCCAACGGTTTGCAATACTTGCTGACATGTGTTGATAGATTTACACCCTGGCCACATGCAGTCCCATTACGGGACGTTTACACTGAAAGAGTAGCGCGAACCTTCATCGAAACGTGGATTTCCTTCGTTGGCACCCCTGCTACCATCACGACAGACAAAGGTCCGCAGTTCACTTCTTCATTGTTTCGTGACCTAAGTCGTTTGATCGGTTGTTCTCACATACGCACCACCGCTTACAATCCCGCTGCCAACTGTTTGGTCGAACGCCTCCATCGCCAACTGAAAGCTTCGATTACCGCTTCTCAGTCGAGCATGCAATGATCTGAGAGTTAGCCAATCAGCCTAATTGGCGTACGTAACACAGTCAAGGAAGACATAGGCTGTTGCCTTGCTGAGTTAGTATTTGGCACGCCACTTAGTCTTCCTGGAGGGATAGTGCTGGATTAAGGAGTCACTGAAGAAATGGATCCTACATCCTTTGTCACACGCCTAAGGAGTCACTTCAGCTCGGTACGCCCAACACCTCCACGACTCACGCCTCGTATCCCACAAGTCCATCCTGATCTCCGCAATTGTCACTACGTTCTTATGCGCATCGATACTGTTCGTAAACCTCTGACGCCACCCTACGAGGATCCTTACAAGGTTATCGACCGCAAGGATAGGTATTTTGTGTTGGACCGAAATGGCTGAAGAGACTCTGTAAGAACCGATCGTTTGAAACCCGCTTACATCGAACTTCTTCCGTCTCAGCAATCTTCAAACGCATCTGTTCCCGATGATGATCCATCGTCGAGCACTTCTCCTACACAGCCTGTGTGTGACACCAGTGTCCTTTCTTTACAACCCTCTACAACCCCCTCTGCAACAACTCACACACAAACTCAAACGTTTTGGTCGTAAGGTGGTTATGCTTTCGAAACTAGTGCTTTATAATCTGTGAGACATACATTCTCTTGCCCACTCACGCTCTAGCGAGGAGTCCTGTAGCGTACATAGCTTTTCATCTTTTGCGCTATTCTCGTTTCCCTTTTAAATTCGTCTTGCACAGTTGTTTTAATTAACCGTTTTTTTCATATACACGATTCTCGACCTCGAACGGTGCGTTCTGCTTTCCGGCGGCGGCGTGTTGCGATTGCTTTATTTGTGGGCTTGAAGAAGTCTGAGCTACGCGGAACCAACACTGGAATATCGAATCAGGGAGTGTGCAATATCAGTGGAGTTAGTCCAACCGTCACTATTGAAGGCCAGCATGTTGGTAGTTTTATCTGACACTAATACTTTCCTTCCGGGGAGGAAGTTTATGGCTAAATTTCACTCCCCTACAAGCTCAATGGAAATGTAGCAAAATAACAACAGTCAGAATTGTGAAGTTATCCTAGTTGGAATCTGCTTTTGGCAAAACATGACCGATTGTGGCAACAGTACGTTAATGAAGGGAGTACAGAACATGCATGGGATGTTTGGGACAATATTAGTACATTCGTGCGATAAACACTTGGATCGACTCGGCGGACGCGCATCGCAATAGGGCTCAGACGCCTACGCATGAAATGTGATTTGCTCAATAGATGCGGTTAACGAGAAACAATAATTTATCTCGGATATATTAACATGTGTTTGACAAGCCGCACAAAATGGTTTGGGTGAAAATAGAAGTGACTTAATAAACAAATAATTAACTCGTTATTTTTCTATTCAGCAGATTTAAATTCACCGCTGCATAACGAGTGTCGGAAATCGTATTTGGATATGCACGCACAAAATAGTATAGAGGTGGGTTATAATATAGTAACGCAATGGCAAATCAATTGGGATATGACAACTCTCACACGTGTGTTGCTTCAATTGACCGATGTGATTCTTGATGTGTGCTATCTGGAAAACTGCAAAATCATCACTCCTGAACAGCACGGTTTCCGACGACAGCAGTCATGTACAACTAATTTACTAATTGTAAGCAATGGTTGGACCGAGGCAGCTGACGCTGGAGAAGGTGTGGATGTGATCTTCCTGGATTTTTCCAAGGCTTTTGATCGTCTAGGCCATCGGATGCTCCCATCCATGCTGCAGCATTACGGGATCGGCTACCCTCTTTTAAGTTGGATCGCCAACTTTCTACTTTGACCTCAATCAGTGGTCAGAGTTGGGAGCACTTTAACGGACCCAATATTAGTTGACTCTGGTTGTCGCAAGGCTCAGTTTTAGGTCCATGTTTGTTTTTGGCGTTCAATAATGACTTTGCACAGGGAATCGCTTTAAACTTAATAATGTTTGTCGATGATATCAAGAGCTGGAGCAGGATCTAGGCAAACGTTGACCAACATGTGCTTCAGAGTGATTTAGGTACGATATATCAATGGTCGACCTAAAACGTATTGCGTGTCAACGTCAGTAAATTCAAGGTGCTTTCCATCCGACATCAGAGCAGCGACTCATCCCTACTCGGAACGAATGTACTACAACAATCAACTATCAAACATGGCGTGCACTCATATAGCCGCTGCACGAATTACAATTTCATCGTTGTGCACAATGCCAAGCAAGCAAAACAATTACCTTCCGCCCTAATCAAATGTTACCCAGCAATCGAATTTACTGTTGAGAACAAAAATTACAACGCGTTTCAAAATGTGATGTTTGCCTAAAAGAACCTAAATGTTACACTACCCAATGTTTACCATTTCATGTCCTTTGAATTACAAAACGACCCCGGTTCGTATTATATTCGCGATAGCTATCCAGCTATGAACAGCTTAAATGATTGCATTTGAACTGCAACGCGGCTCCTCTACGGTACGAAAAGAGGGACGTCCGGAGAATTTCGTGGCAAATCACTTTAATGCGAACGGGAAAACCGGGAACGAACACGTGCCCAATGTCCCTAAGAAAAATCTGTTCCTAACGATGCTATTCATATAAGAGTAAAATGGCATGGAGTTTCGGTTATATCCTTCATCAATAAATAGAAAAAGTAGTAGGCAGCTGAACATGCGCTTTGACACTAAGTTAAGTAGTTGCTGTTCAACTCTACCCTGGAATTGATAGACAATTTCAATTCACTATAGGCGCTACCTATGTACTTTGTTGTTGCAAGGAAAGTGAATGCATTGTAAGCAGGCGGTTTCGAGTCAATGTTATCGTGCAACAAGACTTCAGGATCTCGCTGTTTGCTGATGAAAAAGTAATTGGGCCTAGCTTGCACGTCGGCAGCAATATATGTCACTGCGTGCAGAAATGGCCGCTGACTTTGTTGCCTATCATGGTTGTCCATGTCAGGGTTATCGTGCGCGGAGCCCGTTGTAGCGTATTCACAGCAAGCTGCAAGGCGTCAGTAAAGTAGGAAACAACGTTTGGCTGTTTCCATATTAAAGGGATTTCCCGAGTGTACTTCATATGCCGTCGCTATTTATTGACGGTGCCTTGCTGGCTTTGCTGATTGTGAGATTTAGCTATATGGCAGTCTTTGTAGAAAACTGATTCGTTTCGTTTGCGGGTGACGCGATTGACGAGATATTAAGGCTGGCAGTCAAGTTAATGGAAGTAATAGAGACGTTCCGTAAGCATTCAGAAGCATTCTAATAGTCCTAATCTGTGAGCTGCTTATTAGTTACTGAGTGGCGTGTGTCACCTGCCTGGAGTACCTGTGTCCAATTCCTACGTCATTATTTGTATTCCATCAGGTGACAAATAGTTTTGATTCTGCCAGACTTCTCTTTCAACGGGTGTTTGGTTCATCATCATGCGCAGTTCTGGGATGGTGGTATATTTGCGATAGGTAACGACTTTGAAACTTTTCGTCCATGAACTGATGAAGTACACGACAACTGCGGCGCTGGTCTTGTGATCGTATGAAGGCACTTTTATTTTTCTTTGCTTCAGCTTTTCAGAATGCAACTAAAATGAGCAGGCACGTAAGGTATGGTATCAGTATGCTTATCGGATCATAGTTTCCACCTCTTCGTTTCCACACCTCATGTAAACGGCTACAGTGTTCGTAGGAGTCAATATGTTGACAGGTGCTTGTGTGGCCAACATTGTAGAGTCGCGCCTGGAGATAATGCCATAAAAGTATTTTTCTATATGTAGTACATATATTTGAATTGATCCGCGGCTATTAAGACTCACTAAAGTCGCAGCAGATGCAAAACATATGCACCTGTTATTTCTGCAATTGCTTCAAATGACCAGATGAGCTCAGCGCCAAGTCAACCGCAATGTACCCTTGAGCAATAACCATGCTTTTCACAAGCAAAATGGGCCATAGCGGAGTGCACACTAACATTACCCGCAAGGTTATTAGCAGTGGACTCGTTCCCATTTCTCCCACAAATATTTACCGCTCAAATAATCCGCGATTACGATGACTAACACAGAAGGGACGCAAACTCTTGTTCCACCATTTAGGGCACAAACATCAGTTTTGTTTGACGCTATATATATAAAAAATCTACGATAAGTTCCAAGAACGCTTGCAAATTTATACGAGATGCAAGCAATCCTCGTTGTAGAAGCGTGCTATCAGCATATCTATTAGACTGTTATCCAGATACCTCACTTTGACAGCTTTTTCGTAAAGATCCTTTTAAAAGAAAACGTAGAGGATGCCTCATGTAGTTCCATCTCATATGTACAGCTGAGCGGTTTGAAAATCCGCCGCTGGCAACTGTCCCTGATGCACTCTGGTTCTACGTCTCAGGAGCCTCAGTTTACTTGCATCTATCCGCAACCCGCCTAATTCATCAATCATGATTAACGTCCATATCGTAGCAGCATTCGATTTTGCATCGGAATGGACGCACACACAAAGGGTGATTGTGGGTGACTTCAACATACAAAAGATGCACTAGTCTTTCCAGACTTTTTTATTTACAGTGCTTTTGTTTATTTTCAGAGTTGGTCGGGCACAGTGGGTTAAAACCGACTAGTTTGACGAACACATTAGACGTGTTGTTTACGTAATATACGGACAAAGTAAGGAGAGACGTTGAGGAGGACATGCATGGTAGCAACAGCTACCTGATACTCAAACGCTTCACCGTTATAATGGCCACCAAACAAGCACCTCTTTCATAATACACCAGCCGAATTATTAACTTTAAAGCCGTCCTCAAACAATCCGCTCCTGCAGTTTGGATGCCCTCTTTGTCTGAAACAATAAGTGCTAAGGCGTGGAGCATTTCTATCATTAATATCAGCGTGCCACTATCCTTGTTGCTGCACAAACAAAATGAATTAATGACGTATACAATTTGCAGCCAAACTTTCGATTATTCAGAAAACCGGAAAACAGACGACATGCTAAATAAGGAAAATGAAATTTTACCACTGTTCCACATATCAATCTACAAATTTTTGAAATAAAACATTTGCAATGGATGGAGAGAATACATGCAGATCAAGCAACCCTACGAATGACATGTAAGACAAAATAACTGGTCTGATTTCTCGGTCAAAGAAGCAACAAACGCTTTTCATTGATCACTGAACTGGTGGAATTCATTCAGAAGCATTTAGCTCTTTCTTCTCCTCTTACACAACCTTCGACACTAAGGCTATAGTTATACCAAGACCCCATTTAACATGCTATTGCACCCTGCAATATGCACCAAGCCAAACATTCTATTCAACTGTGCTCAATCCTGGAATCTTCTGAATTCCCCCATTTGCCATGAAAAATGAGGGGTCTGATACGTCACTGCTCCTTTTGTATATATTCGTCGTTTCAATGGGATCTAAGTACTTCACAGATCAACGGAAATTTCTTTCATCAGCCCTTGCCACATGGGCTTAGTTAAACAGGAAGTGGATATTAACAGGCCAAGCCAAAACACTCCTATAATAGTCGGATGATTGGTGAAAGTATTAAAATTGTGTGAGGGAGTTCATAAAACATTGGAACTGATAGACAATTCCAAAAATGGTTTCTTATACTAACCATCGGACACACTCTGGTAGTTGCATATTACATGCCGAACGCTATTGACATAAAACATGCTAAATGCACCTTCAGAAAACATGTGATCGAGTGCCTCACAAACAGTTAACGAATCAGAAAGATTTCTTTGAGGCTCGCAACCAAATAATGAGTCCGGTATCATCATACATTAACGGTCTCGCTAAAATATTCAACTTGGGCGACTATTGCTTTTGCCCGAGCAAAGATAGAAAGCGTTTAACGGACATTTACTAAGCACGCATTGCGAAAATATCCTATATTATATTATCGTGAGGGATGCCAGCAA
Source organism: Dicrocoelium dendriticum (assembly GCA_944474145.2). Classification (NCBI taxonomy): domain Eukaryota; kingdom Metazoa; phylum Platyhelminthes; class Trematoda; order Plagiorchiida; family Dicrocoeliidae; genus Dicrocoelium; species Dicrocoelium dendriticum. The sequence goes on from CALYDF020004609.1 coordinate 11,593, forward strand.
CTCCATCTCTCTCCTCTTTGGCTGCAAAGACTAATAATTTAACGGTGCTGCACAACGTGATTAATGGTGATACACATTGCAATCGATTCACCCTAAGATTGAAGCACAATTACACTCGAGACCTAGGTAACAAAGTCCTCACCCGGAGGATAAACGATTCCAGGCAAGTTTACGGTCTAACAATCGTCGCACCATACATGCTTTTCCGTAGAATCGCTTGCTATTCACCATCAGGTCGTGTGAGACTGTGCAATCCTTTCGTTGTAACCTAGGAAGCTACCTTCTCTTGGCCACCGTAATGTGGTTTATTTTATGTGATAAAGCATTTAAACATCCAATCAATGAAAGCTTGTCTAACGTCTAATAGGTACTATGTCTACAATTCACGCAGTGTAATTAGTCCTTAGTATATACAACCCATTCAAACTGAAAATCCTCCTCCTACTATGTGATAAGACAAACTTGAAGCAAGCACCTTGCCAGAATTGCAAGCAAAGATAGGAAGACAACTCGGTATTGCACTTGCAAGAGCATGCCATTACTTGAGTACACGTTCTCTGCCTAATTTTGCACAGTGTTTTCCTGCTCAGAAACATGACCAGACTAATTTATTATAGTTGCAGTATTATTCTGAGTATTTTTATTATTATTTATTTTTATTAAATTATCATGGGTTATACGGTTTCGACTACATACAGGATTAAGCTAGAGCCTAAATATGTCGCTGATACTGTGCACCTCAGGCAGATTACACATTTTGCACTCGATGCGTTACGGACTGCTCGGACAAGCGCTGGAATTTTCGCACACGAACACCGGCTACCAGCCGGGTCAGAATACAAACCGTTGGTAATTCTTTCCGACAAATTACCTGTTAAACGGTGCTGAGAGTGAAGGTTCAAACACATCCTAAGTTGACCAACTACAATCAGGCGTACTGTTGGCGAACTCTACCACTGACACACTGACCCCATTCTGCCTTTAATTAACATCAATGTGTCAGCCTGCTCGGGAGCATACCTGTCCATCATAGACGCATTCATCCAGCTCTGGGCCTTCGTCCACGAAGCCTCATGGGCTAAGGTGCCATGACCAATGAAAGTGTCACTGATTGTACGTGCATGTATCCCATAAGAGAGAGAATTAATAGTTGCCTACGTAAACGAAAATGAAATACAAGTACTATTGGTTTTTTAACAAGCTAACTTATAAGCACTATGCGTGAAATTATTTGTAAACGGGTATAGACAAAAGTCACTTAAGTATTGCAGGGCTAGTTTGCAGACGTTAGCAGCCTTCCTTCCGAGCTCTTTATTAAAGCAGCGTCACATAAGCTAACATGCGAAAGCAGCAAGAATTCGGATAACCACAAGACAACAGTTCTGATAAATTCACTCAGGTAGCTAACAAAAGTGGCAAAACGCACCCAATACACTAGATATTATAAAATAAGCATAAAGGTAATGCCATTGTCCTTGGCTCTGACACAGATGCGTCTGTCACCGCCCCGACCAAAAAAGGATTATTGTCCAAACTTTCTCTAGCATGCAAAATGCCATACCTATAAGACACGTCATGTGACTCATTGTTAAAAACCGAAAATGGAAATTGAATATACACCAATGCGCAAAGTCTCTTGAGCAAGCTTGCGGAACTGTGGCTACGTCAAACAACATAGACCTGGGATTCATCTTCGTAACTGAAATTTGGCTGCACTCGAAAATTACTGACGCGGAAGTCGCGATAAATAGCATGGCTCTTCTTCGAAGCGATCGTCCTCCTAATGGCGATGGACCAATTGGTCCATTGACCATGCTCCATGGTCCATGGACCATAATAAATTCCAGGTAAACTGCTTACAACCACTTACGGGGCATAGTTGTGCAGATTTAAGAAACAAAAAAAAGCAATAAACTCATGCCAAGGAAACTTTCCGTACAGATTGCTGGATATTTTGACACACATGGTGTATAAAAGAAGACTCCATCCCTCTTACTTGCCCCCCTCCCTATTAACAGCATAATTCGCCCAGAAGCGTCCACTCAGTGATTCAGTGAATTCATGATATCAAAAACACACTGCATCACAACAATGCACAATAATTGACTAGGTATATAAATTGATTAATTTGTCAAACAAGACGCGGACATAATAATTTCTACGAGTAGTGTTGCTCCCGTTAGTGTATTACACTATTCCCTGGAACCACCAAGACACTTTGCTTCAAAAGCTGTCGGTAATTAAAAGTCATTCAGCAAGGTGTGTTTCACTTCTTAAAATTTAACACTTATTTTACACCGGTTTATTTTGTATGCGTAGCTCAAATGCTTACAGTGAATTTAGTGCTTAAAATTAGTACACCACTAATGAGAGCCTACAACGTGTAATCCCAAGTATTAGTATTAGCACAATGGGTATCGTTAATACTTAGTTTACAACGTTATATGGTAGAACCGTTTTAAAAAGCGTTAAAGAATAAACATTTGGATCTCCTTTAGAAAGCTTGACAAAATAAACACCGAAACATTGTAAATATTATTTGTTTATATTGTAATCGTGATGATTCAGATTCGGAGGTTTTAACACTTCAAGAAATTACTGGTGGGCAACCGATTAATCTTCTGACTTTAGTCGTATATGCAAAAAACCCTAAACGGAAAGAAGAGGACGCGGTCCATGCATTGTATTTTAATAATGTTCGTCATGCCACAGCAATATAAACGTCAAGACCTCACTGTGCGCATACATTGCTTAGCAAATTTATTGTAATATGCTTAGTTAAATCTATGCTGCTTGCTATGGTAGATACCATTATGCAAGAGAAAAAGATGGCAGAAATGTACATTTAAGAGCATTTGCAAAATTTTGAATCCATGCTTTTCTGTAGGTTAAAGCTTGGAACACAATTTCTTTGAAGTGAAGCTAAGTACAATCTCTAAAAGTTATTTTTGGATAATAAAATTGAAAACCATTTTTCGTTGCGAACAGCAATATTTGGCTACATACGGTGTAAATAGGGTCCATCCAAACTTCATGCTTGGCCTTAACAGGCCTGAATGGAATTAACGGCACTATAAAAACAGCTCTGGTGCTTTAAGCAAACTAATGGTACTTAAAGCAGTTAGTTCCCTTCAACAATTTGAAAAGCACGGAAAGGAGACGAAGGCTGGTAGATGCATGCATTTCGTATTGTCTCCTCAGTACCATTAACAATAACCGATATGCATAGATATAGCTAACAGTGGGTGCAACCAGACAAGCTTGAGGTGCAAAACGAATGACGGAAGTTCACACCTACGTCCAAGGCAGCTTTGTGTATTAGCCATTTAATGTTGATTTGTTAATCTAAATGTTTCATCTTTTTCATACTCCTTCCCCCATAGAAACACAGTCATCAGGGGACAACCAACCTGCACCAAAAACAACCAAATGAGAAAACCAGCTAAACGGTAGCTTACGGCAATAAAGTTCTAAATGTAAATACTCGCAAAAGCATCCCAATTTTAACTCCGTTAAAAGGCAAGTCATTGATAGCCTCACATGCTTGAGCGTGTTACAATGTATGATCCATCTCTATGTGAGCTTCGTCTCTCAGTACCACAAGAAAGATTTCCTATTATTATTGATTTTATTATTAATATTATATTTGTATAAATCCATTCATATGCAAAGGCGAAATAAGCTGGCGATTCGTTTCGGTTGGATTAGCTGTTGTTTAGCTGTAATCAGCAATGAAACAGTTCAAGGAAGAGGTGAACTCGATAGGGGGAGACAGTCTGTCATATGTGATGTTGCAACCTGGATTGTTTGGTTCATACATTTAAAGCAGAAACGTAAAGCTTGTTCAGCTATGAATTGAGTCTTGCTATTAACCTGATATCCTTTTTTAACAATTAGATGTTCCATTCCAAAAGACAGCCATATTCTAGTCGGCAGGGGTTCGATTTGAGGTTAAATATTTTAATATATTCGAGCTCACGGCCATAAGGATGTAAGTTCATAGATGTACTACCCTCTAACTTTGCTGTTTGAGATTCAGTCAAGCAACTTTTGTTATATATGTGCATAAAATTAAAGTGTTAAACGCGATACTGCGGACTATCCATGTTGGTACTTGTGACAAATTTCGACCCGAACGCGCATAGTTCCGAAAACCGCTCCAACCCAACATTACGCTTTACGGTGGCTCTTTTTGTCAACCAATTAATAAACAGACTTTGCCAGTAGCCACTAGTACATCTCACGCGTTGCATGCTCAAACATTAAGCCAAATTTTATTATCCACTATCATGTCAATGCTACTGTTGTTAACAATTACTTGTTATTGGATACCGAAAACATCTTCCGAACGATTTAGTAAGTCAGGGTATACTGTAAGCTTGTTTTCGATACACTTAACTGTATTTCCGAAATTTGGGTATTGACATCACTGCAGTGCTATTATTAAACACGAAGGCTGGTAGATGCATGCATTTCGT
>CALYDF020004610.1:0-16464 GCA_944474145.2 Dicrocoelium dendriticum
GGGGGGGGGGTGGGGGGGGGGGGGGGGGGGGGGGGGGGGGGGGGGGGGGGGGGGGGGGGGGGGGGGGGGGGGGGGGGGGGGCGTGCGGGGGGGGGGAGTGGAGGGGGAGGCTGGGGGTGGGGGGGCGGGGGGTGGGACGGGGAGGCTCAGGGGAGGGGGCGGGGGAGGGAGGGGGGGGGAACGTGCGGAGGGCGGGGGGGGGGTCGGGGGGGCTGGGGGCGGAGGGGGGGGGTGGTGGGGAGAGGGTGGGAAGGTGAAGTGGGGAGGTGGGCGGGGGGGGGGGGGGGGGGGAGGGGGGGGGGGGGATGGGGGGGGGGGTGGGGGGGGGGGGGGGGGGGAGGAGGGTGGATGGGGGAGGGGTGGGGGGGGGGGGGGGGGGGGGGGGGGGGGGGGGGGGGGAGGGCGGGGTGGGGAATGGGGGGGGGGGGGGGGGGGGGTGGGGGGGGGGGGGGGGGGTGGGGGGGGGGGGGGGGGGGGGGGGGGGGGGGGGTGGGGGGGGTGGTGGGGAGGGTGGTGGGGACGGGGGTGTGCGGGGGGGGGTGGGGGGGGTGTGGCGGGAGTGGAGTGGTGGGGGAGGGCTGGCGGGGGCGTGAGGGGGGGGTGGGTGGTGGGGGGGGAGATGGGTGGGGGGGGGGGGGGGGGGGGCTGAAGTGAGGGAGGGGGGGCGGTGGTGGGGTCGCGGGGGTGGATTTGTGAAGCTGGTGGGGGGAGGGGAGGGTGGGGGGGGTGGGGGAAGGAGGGTGGGGGGGGTGGGGCGGGGGGGGGGAGCGGGGGGAGGATGAATGGGGGGGGTGGAGGAGGGTTGGGAGGGGGCGGCGAGGGGGTGGGGGGCGGTGGGGGGGGGGGGGGGTGGTTCCGGGGGGGGGGGGAGTCGGAAAGGGGTAGAGTAAACAAAGATGTGCGCAGTGGCTGCGACAGTTAGCAGATGCCCTAGGTGCGGATGTTATCGAACGGTGCCTGCTGATTTGTGCCAACGCGCCGTGCCACGCAGGTTTGAGAACCTTGTTCCAGGAAATATAGTGCCGAGCAGAGAGGAGGTTACGATTATTCTCATACTCTCCTGTGCTGAACCCTATCGAAAGGGAACTAGAGTGCAATCAAAAGTTACGTCAAGCAAGCAATGAGGAGCAGGTATGAGGAAATGCTCCGAGGGAACGTTGATTGTGTTCTCAGCCGAAGCGAGTGGCGCATCAGATTCCTGGAGCAGGTTGTGTCAGAAGCACCATCACGTGTGGCACGGCGCCACTGCAAGAGCAAGGTTCAGCACGTGACGGGAAATTACGGACGTGCTATTTGTATGTATGATTTGTAAGTAATTTTTATCAGAGTAACATAATTTTATACATAGAAATGGTGTTTTCCTCTTTTCGTGGACAAGTAGTCGCTTGGAATACTACATGCCCCGCTTGCAGTACGCGGGTTTGCGATAGTGTAACAATCTGGTGCCCGTTTAGTAAAGGAGTGCCAACGTTGTCTATCGTACCCGTTTCCGCATATGTGCCACGAAGTAACACTGCGCTATGCTTTACTGATAACAAATGGACTGCGATGAGTTTCATTGGAAATTCTGGCTGATTTTTCGTCGTAGGTTGTGTATCCTTTTACGTACACAGCACATAGGCATCAGCAATCGGGTGTGTGCCGGTCCGCAGAGAAGTGATGTAGCAAGCTTGATGACGATGTGCATAGGAAAATCGTTTGCAAAAGAAAGGAGTGCAGGTGAATGGACCTCGCCTCACTAAATCCCTTACGAGTGACGCAACGCGTAGGATACGATAAGGATATTCGGGGAAAGGTTTCGCGGCACAACTACATACTGGCAAGCCGACCAGAATTCTAATGTAATATTTTCCTGACAAGTTTTCTCTACAAACGGAATGCCCAGCCTGTTTACAATACGCACACTAGAACCCAACTTGTCGTCATGCATTGACGAATTTATACCTCAAGATTAATTTTGCAATTTCCAAAACCTGCACAACTTTCGGCTTACTGCCGAGTACATGCATAGCAACGTGTTTGTTGCGAAGCATAATTGCTTGTAAACGTTGAACATGCCTGGTCAGGTGTGTCTCAGAAATTCGAGAATATACTATTTATTTATTTATTGGTAACAGTTCCGGATTGAGTAGTTAGCGCTTAGAACTGCATCTTAACAAAGCCGAGGTCAGCGGTTTCAAGCGGAGGATATGTGTAGAATTGCGCGTAATCGATTATGTAGCGTTCTTAGAATTTATAGATATGTATGGCTGCAAAGGAAAGGAATGGTTTCATCAACATACTTCGTGTCAGTACAGCAGGTTATGGCCAGTAAGTGGGGCTAGTTTGTTGCGCTGTAAACCACTTGATGTTGCTCAAGTGACTTCCTCACATCACTGAGGACGCAACATAACTGGACTTCTGCTGTCCGAATGACCTAACATGACAACTGCTAACGTTTCCAGTGGTTTAGTCAACTATCAGTTACGTGAAACGAAACGTGATCGGAGGGCACGCACCTTTAAATCCTTCATACTATTAATAAGTCAGTAGTGAAATCCGCCTGGGGAATCAGGAGTCAGTTAACGGATACCTCGAATGGTTCCGCGCTAGAGCCGAAAGCATTACCCGTACCCAGGAATGCCGTACGAAACCTAGGCTGTGCCTAACTGTATGCAAGTCAACGTCCCCGCTAGCTAGCAAGCCGTCCAGTACGTAATCAGCAACCGATTTCAAAGGGTTTGTGAACACGGTGATGAGTGTTTCACTAACTGCCATGTAAAGCAAAGTTGCAGCATGCAAGTCAAGCACCATGGGCAGTGCACCGAAAGAAAGTGGTCACGAGTACGAGGTAGTTTGTTGTGCAGAAGGACATTCCGTTACAACCGTCACGTTGAGCAATGTCCTCTTGCCCTCCGATATCGTGCATAACGGTCGACGCAGAGTCTTTGGAAGAATGCTATTGCTTGCTTGTGTCACAGGGCATCCGACTTTAAATACAATGTCCGCATGAACCATGAGAGCGCAATTCAACGTCTATGTCAAGGACAAATCCTTTCTGTCACTGAGCATACTTAAGTTCAACCAATAGAGCAGGGACACATGTGGAGCGGACAAATTAATCCAAGTTGCTCAGTTCTGGAGTGTTATTAAGGCTGGGGGATGTCCCACAGCAGTTTATTCATTTAGCTTGTTTGTGTATTGATTGACGTAGGTAGATGTCGCTGATCTGTCAAAAAAGACGCCGACGTCTTTGTTGTTCTTGCATTGTTCGGACTGGCTAACCGTGGGGTAATCGTAATAAAAGATAGTCAGCGCGAGAGCGTAAACTCGACAAAGCGTCAAGGACACAGCCCACGCAGCGGAGCAATTAAGCGGTGGGACGACCTAGACAGTGGACAAGTAAACGGTGAAAATGTAGCATATTTATGAGAAAAAATTGGTATTTTGAAAAATAGTCAATAAAGTGGGGGTGGGCAGTAAAGCGGGTTCCAGTGTATAACACATGCGCCCTAAGAGAAGAGACAGCAATCAGCAAGGTATGAACTTCCCGAATCGTACCATTCGTCACGAAGAGCCGCGAACAGATTTAATGTATCTACAGATTTCATTCTCACGCTATACACTTACCACGTTGACAACTTGAGCTCACACGTCACTATGATAGGTTAAATATCGCAAGATGACTACCTGTACCATTTTCGTGGATCCCACTTCCCAGCTGAGCATTGCAATAATGCTTCCTACTCGTAGTATGTAAACGGTCCACCGTTGTATTTGTGCAATGGTGTATGTGGCTTGCACCCTGACCAAATACGAGACCTACCAAGCACTCTCTTCACTGACCGAGCTATTATAGTATTCCCGCTAAGCGTTCCGCTAACGCAAAATGTCACCAGTTCAATCATGTCACATGCACTAAGACCGTCATATTATTGGTGGTGTGTAACTACCATTGCGCGGTTTCACAATTGGGCAATCAAATTTTTCTTCAGTCAGAAGAGTTATGGCGTTGCGGTCATCGCATCACCGAGCACCTGATCAACACTGGGCATCAATGCTGTGTTAAAGACTCAGTTACAGTTCTCCTACTTGCCCCATAGCGATGCCCAAAGGGATGCATAAGGCGGTTCCGGACTATAGCTGAGGCTTTTGCCATCGGACGCCATCAACCAGAATTATGCAAGAGACGAGCTCACGTGCAAGCGCTAATCCTGAACTGGGCGTCACGCAGTTAGCAGGCCTCATGGTCGCCGGTCCATGGTGACTATTTTGAACCTGTTAATGATTGCTGTACATAGCAACCTATACGGCTCTCGCTCTTGTATAGCAGTGCAAGCTTGTCGCAATACTTTGACACGGATGAGTTTAGAAAGCTCGACCGGAGAAATATTACAACTCATCTAAGAAAGTCCCATTTCCAGTCAGGCTGCGCTGGTCCAGATTGACGGGACCTTCGTTAATGGAGGATATTACCCCAGCACAATCTTCTTCACTTCACGCTGAACAAAGTGCATATGTGAAACTGACATGGGTATCACGTAATGCATGTTCTCATATGTAGAGGGGACTAAATGAAAAGTTGTAAATGTTGTGATCTTCCCTTATGTGAGAATAGTCTCTCGCATCGTCGAGAAATAAAAGATTATTTATTTATTTATTTAAGTGCCAAGTTTAACTGTTCCCCTATCCCATGACGTCCTTTTCCTTGTACATAGCTAGCAACAGCTTTGGCGGGTTTTACTTAGCGGCTTCATATTTGTAGCGCTTGACGGTATTTATCGAAAAGAAATTTATTCGCAATTGTTCTCTTCATGTCTGCATGGGCATAATTTATGAGTATAAGAATCTATAGTGCTGTTTCTCAAAGGGTGGTCCGCGGATGCCCAGGGGGTTCGTGGGCTACATTCAGGGAATCCGAGTGACTTCCCAATGGGTTACAATGCTATTAGGCAATTTTATAGACGCGATCAATTTATTTCATGGTTATGACAAACATGCTGCGAAACCTTTAAATCAAACCTGACGGTTTACATTATAGCCTTGTGCATTGCATATGGAAACATACCCCTTCCAAGGAGGCGGCTTGATTTGGCAGGGTGGTAAAATATGAGCGAAGGAGGCTTTCCAAGTTCAGATAGTTCGTGTGTTAATTTCATAGTGATGCCATGTGCCAGGACATGTCCCTCGAGGGGCAGCTAAAAGTATGCCATATGAGAAGGCCCAAATTTGCGGTCATTTCAAGAGTTACTATCCTCCGAAATAAGCAAACCGGAAGGAGCGTCCCGGTTGCGGATTCGCGCCCACGGTAGCTCAGAAGGAAAGCGTGGATATTCCTGTGTTTAACGAGTGTGCTCATCCGATTCCGCGAAACCGAGGGAACCCACTTCAGCGATGTTACAAAAGCGTGGCTGCTTCGTTCACTACTTTACTTCTTTCAAAGCCCAACTTATCATAGTAAAGAAATTCCTCGTGTGTGTTGGAATATTGTGTATACTTATTTATCTCCAGCGTGATAAGTAGACACGTAAACACAACAGGGACCATAAACTGAACTGTGGAATGTTGCTAAAGGTTTCACAGGAATATTCTTCGTCAAATTCAGATGTAGTAGTAGTTGGGCCATCTACTGTGCCTCCTGAGCATGCAACAGCTGAGACGTGCGATGATTCTGTACTACAGCATGTGATGCAACATAGGCTGGCTGACCGAACAACCTCCTCGTGGTGCCAGCTGGGTGGTTGGGGTTTACCCCCTTCCAGCAAATAGTTCGGCGGCAGTGTTCCAGGACGTGGTGGGTTTTCGCCTGGCAAGCGTTCTCCCTATAAAAAGCCACAAAAGTCCGTTTAACAACACTGTGACTTGGCGGTTATGACTCGCCACTAACTAAAGTCACCCATCGCTTATCCGGACAATCGCCTCAAGTCCACAGATAGGAAGCCTCCATTTAGCACTGGCGACACCTTCAAACACATTCAAGCAAAACAACAGGAAAAATTTACCAATCCCATAAACGAAGCTAAAAACGCCTACATGCAAACTTACATACATTCATATTTAAACATATGCAACAATCCCATTGTACATTAACTGATCACATTTTGTACTCATAACATGATCATGCCTGCGCAGGCGTGCCTCGCTTAGTCGAGAATACAAAATTTATTTATTTATTTATTTAAAACTGTGCCAAACTTACCCTCTGTATTAGTAGGTAAGAGGCAGAAATATAACAACACTTATCTTCTTTTTGAATTTATGGGGTCCAATAATTGTCTACAAGATGACTTGCGTAACTAACTTCTTCCGAACATGATGCCTATTAAACTGCAGCGGCATTTTGTAAATTTCATACGGACTGTAAAGACAGAAAAGCGTACTTACAGCGCGTGCGAGATGAAATATGGAACACCCAACCGTACATGCTTCACGCGTCGCCAACTGTAAAAGAAAGCTACGGAAGCATCGTACCTAGTTAGTTATCGTAACGCGCTGACAGCAGAACCGAGAAACGTATCCGGCCATGCATACAAACTGCATGGCCTAAGACTCTTCCTTACAAAAAGCCTTCCACAGACTGTCGCTGTGCGACTTCTGATGCAAAACAAATGATGTGTACTTTGTCACAGCAGACAGCTATCGCCGTGCTTCTCGCATTTGCCACAACTTGGCTGTGTGAGATTGCACTCAAGCGTTATATCTATACAAAACCAATTACCGAAATAGACCTGAAGCTCAACGAGATACGAGGTTATAGCTTTCTTTAATAATATCTGGCTTCAAACAAGCGGACGCTGCATGGCGGAACGAATTTTATCCAAGTCATTAAGCCTAAATACAGGTGCATTTCCATGTAACTTTAACAGCCTTCACCGTTGCCTACAAAGATTAGCAGCTGTGCAAATTCAGCGTACAGAGATGAACTCCACCTCATTCTTAGGTTATTAAAGCTTAGTTCTGTGGGTAAGCAAATCTCGGGGGTCCTTCGTGCTAGGTTACAGTAAAAAGGGTTGCAAGTGCCGACAGGCTTTAGAACACCCGCTCTATATTGACACACGGCATCCTGACTGCCGACGGCGCCTGACCAATGAGGAAGCTAACTGACGGTGCACGCGTGCAACTAAGCCAAAATTTACAACGCAACAACTTGAAAATGCTTATGCACTAATCTGAAAATGCTTGCGGACCAATTTTTCCTCTATTAACTAACTACTCATAAGTTATATGGTGATATTTAGAAGCTTTGCCCTCGAGCGTCCAAATGTTACTGTACATTAATTTGGTGCGCTTGCATGCTTGATACTTGGGTTAACTAGCTGTACTCCTTAGTCAAGAGTACTGCACCAAGCCGGCGTTATTGGCTCTTGTGGCAGTCAATATTTCGAAAGACGATGGCTTCGCCTGTGTGCTGCTTTTCTACTGGCTTCAGCGCCATCTGTTATGTAGTAAATAAAAAATAAATAAATATTTTATTCTCGACAAAGCGAGACACGCCTTTTGGGCACGATCAGCGTATTGCATTATTGTACATGATAGTAGAATAAGCAGCACCTACAGCGAGAGTAGTACACTTAGAGACAGTAGTGTGGGCACATAGGGCCCAAAAGTTGTCTGAAGTCTATGTACACCGAATGCGAGAGGTAGAAATTGTACTCAGATCACTTATATGGTATGATGTTGAGGAACTATTCCGATGAGGTTCCGTGGGCAGTGTAGGTCAGTGAGTGAAGTATGAGGAAACGGGTGAAAAATACTAAAGAATAGTGGCATGTCATTAATCAAATATGTAGGCGTGATGGTGCGAGAGTAGATATATGCACAGAAAATGTAAATGGGATGTCCGTCAACTTGCCAATGTGTTAGGGGCGGTGACTTTATTGAGTGGCGAGTCACATCCACAACGTCTCAGTGTTGTTAAACATTTATTGGTGGCTTTTTGTAGGGAAAACGTTTGCCAGCCGAAGACCAACCACGTCCTGCAACACTGCCGGCTGGTGAAATAACATTGACAAGATTGTATCTGACCGACTACCCTCGCGGATATTTGCAGTCTCGTAACGCCAATTTGTTTCCTATGGCGGCGTAGTGGCCTTCGAAGTCCAGTGCAAGTGGTTGGAGCTCTTGATGTCGGACGACTCAGGTGACTTGTATTGAATTGATCAGTTTTCTAGGTTCTTTAGCGTGTCATGATTATGAAGTGCGGGTTTTTCTTTGTTCTTTATTGATTACATGTCTGCAATCTGCACACAGCCGCATAAGCAGCGCTTTGGGTGTCAGGCACGTAATGTGATCCTACCTGCGGCGTCTGTGCTTGCCCTATTACCTGCGGCAGTAATTCAATGACATTGACACAAATAGCACGGCCCCAACTGGAACTTACGTAATCCAAAACACCCGTTTCGCTGAGAAGCCATCAAGTGTGCACATTCACGCCGCAGTTTCATTTGCGTGCATTAGGTTGGAAGTGCTGACTTAAATAAATAAATAAATATTTTATTCTTGACTGTGCGAGGCACGCCAATGGCGGCATGATCAGATATGTACAACTGCACAGAGATTTTATGGCAACTGTAACAGTGACAGTAGAAGATTGTTCCTATGTCCATGATTGGAACTGTACAATAGTTTGGCTGTCGTGAGACCCGGACCTAGGTTTATAATAGCTTGAAAATCCTGAATGATCCAATGGAAGATAATTGAAGAGCACGCTCAAGAGTGATATGACAATACAGTGAGTTCATGCACAAGTAACGCAAATGTCAACGATGATATCGTAGAAAGCAAAAGGACGGGAGTATATGTAGACGTAAAAGTCCCAATGTAACGAACCTATCTAGAATGGTGACGCAAGTTGACCTGCCAGTGTGAAGTTATGGGATGTGGCTTTATTCGGTGGCGAGCCGCATACGCCACGTTGCAGTGTTGTTAAACGGACCTTTGTGCCTTTTTATAGGGAGAACGCATGCCAGGCGAAACCCACCACCTCCTAAAACACTGCCACCAATCCATTGAATGACAAGTTGTAAATGGCTATGTTTCTGGTTGAACTTTTGTTTGCTCGGTTAATCGCAGTCATGTTGCGTCACATTCCTCTGTTGGCTGATACGTTAGCCGGGTGCTTATTGCGATCCTGAATCCTGTCCTGCGCCCGATTGGCAGGTCGGGAACTAAACATTCTTTTTGAATATGCTGTGTTGATCCTCTGCAGAACCACGTGAAGTCTCCGAGGGATATACATTGAAATGTGTTGAATTGTTGTTGAAGTCTTGAAGGATAGCATATGGTTCCGAAGAAAGCAACGCAGATCCCCGGGGTACGTAGGAAACTTGATTAGAAATATAGGAAGCCACGGCCAATTGAGCGGTCAAAGCGGATTGAAGAGCTTATAATGACCAATTGTTCTGGCTTTGTATCGCAGGAGAATGTGCCTTCCGAAGTCAAATTAGTTCTCCAGGCAATAGTTATGTGGAAGAGATATTAGTAAGCAAAATGAACCCAAAGGTTTATGCCTATGAAAATGTGTATCCGTGCATGATAACGGATGATTTGTTCGGTTACTAAGTTGTAAAATGGTTGATAATCTTCCGCTCATGTCCAGATAAACGAACTGCGTGGCTTGGATTGTAGTCGCAACGATGGACAATTCCTTGGGTGCATGTCGCCGTAACAGTGCCAAATTTGGAATAAAGAAAACGAACAGAAACAGCCACATAGACAGAAGAAAGAGATGCTTCTGGAATGCAGTCGATTAATTGCGGCGATGACTGAATTATTGTACCCCTGCACATGTAATTGTTATTTAACTAGCGCATGTACATGTGTATCATAAGTGGCGACATACGACGCGAAGCAAGAGGAACACGGATCAGTAGAAAATGAGAGATTGTTCTAAAATAGGAATTAAGACGAAGAGAGTTTAAGGGGTCCTAACGCGCATATGCTCAATCGGTTGGAACCAGAGAGAGGAGGACAAGGGGTGCAGATTATTTAAAAGAAATATCACTCAAAGGAGAGACAGGGACGCGTTGCCTCAGTCTTAAATTGATAGGAATGTAAGAAATCAGAGTGGAAAAACGCATGTAAGTTAGCGTCGAATGAAGAAGGGATGCAGCAGAAGGCACAGGAAAGAAAGAAAAGGGTCGGTAAAACAGGTCATATTGAGGAGAAGTGGAAAACCCGCCGACCTTCTTCAGGTGGTGGTTCATCCTTGTTAATAAAAGAGTGATGAATAAAGCCCAGTGATGTAATTAAGGTGATGGTAACAGAGCGTTGCGTCAGCTGATACTAGATCAGTTATATCTCAGAAGTCCGATAGGGGTCAGAAAACGAGCGACTGTTCTGACAAAACCAGTTACGTCAGCAAGATGAAGCTAGGCCGCCAAATACAGCCAAGTATAAGGTAATGAGCGTCATCATAACAGAAGCAGTTTTGGGACAAAAGTGGCTAAACGTAACGGCAATTAGCCTCGGGGTGATGTGAACAGGCTGTTGGGTCTGTTAAACCCTGCTCATTAGGGACATGGTAGTCCAAAGAAAGGAGACCATTAAGACGAGAATAGCGTGTCAGCACATAGAAAGAAAGCCGTATAATTTAAAGGTAAATACTGAAAGAGAGCATCGGCGTAAAGAGACACGTTAATGATGAAAGGGGATATAATAATAATGATGAATCACGACCAACAATGCTTTTGAATTGAAGGCTACAAGGCGGTGCGTCGCAGAGCCTAGGTCAATTAGATCTCAGAATTCCGAGGTG
This sequence comes from Dicrocoelium dendriticum, assembly GCA_944474145.2. Classification (NCBI taxonomy): domain Eukaryota; kingdom Metazoa; phylum Platyhelminthes; class Trematoda; order Plagiorchiida; family Dicrocoeliidae; genus Dicrocoelium; species Dicrocoelium dendriticum. The sequence continues at coordinate 10,736 of CALYDF020004610.1, forward strand.
GGTCAGAAAGCAGGAGACTGTTCAGACGAGTTTGGATAAGACAGCAAGACAAAGCTGGGCCGACAAATTAAGGTGTGAATAAAAGTAATGCGTGTCATAAGCAAAGCTTTCGGGACGGCAGCGGCTATAAGAAGCTCCAGTTAGCATGCCAAGGAAATATCTCGGGATGAGAGGATTAGAGTGTTTGGAATGCAGAGTCTAGAGTAATAACGCCTCGGATGTCGGAGAGCAGTCAAAAACAGGGGACTGGTCAGTCGAGGGTAGATTATGGCCAGGCTCGAAGAGATATTTGTTCAGTAGAAACAGCAATGCAAACAGAGCGCGAAAAGGAAAACGCCATATTGGGGAGAAGTAAAAAAGCCAGCCATATGTTCGTGGTGATGTGAGCAGACCGCTAAGTCTGCCCGTCGCTGATCATTAGGGTCATAGCGGTCGGAAGCAAAGAGACCAATGAGACGAGATTGGAATATCAGCTCAAAGAGTGAAATCCGTAGAATTTAGGTCTAATTACTAAAGGAGAGCATCGGCAGAAAATACATGTACAGGAAGGAAGGGAACATAGTAATAAGGATGAATCAAGGCCAACAGTGCATTTTAGTTAAGGGTTACAGGACGTCACGTCGGCAGCCCGTAGGTCATTTAGACATCAGAAGTCGGAATTGGGTCAGAAAGCAGGAGACCGGATAAGCCATCAACATGAATCTAGGCCGCCAACTTAAATAAGCAACTGGTTGTTTCGCTTTGGTTATCGGGACACACAGATAACCATTGCACGCTCCAATGTTGACGGTAAGCCTTGTCCTCCGGTACACAGCACGAAGTTAGCTGACATCTAAGGACTGCCGGAAACACGTTGTGACTGTCTGTACTCATCTCGCGCGACGACCAAGACAGACTAATGTGGCCTGTCTGCCCGTCCTTCACAAGCTTGCGCTTGCACTCAGATGATCCCGGCACTAAACCACTCACCTGACAGGAATTTCATAGGTCCTCAGCACTAAAGCGAGAGAGAGAAAGTAATTTTGCTGCACGCATTTTGCAACATCCGCCAAACCTTGGATGCCTATTGGATGAGGTACAACAACCATAAAAGACCGGCATTCATAATAAGCACGCAACGGTAGGTCCATGAACGCGCTTCCCTTAATGTAATGCGGTAGTCGGCCTGCTTCCGCTAGATTAACTCTATATGTATATTTCAATGACACAATACGTGCGCGTAACGGTAGTTCACCTCTCAGATCGGGTCTTTTAATTTTGGTACGCTCCTGTTATTCGGAAACTTTGTTTTGTCCTAACTTTTTTAAATATTGACGCCTAACTGTGTATATGATTAGGGTGCCGTCGTACGAAAAGTTGCAGCTTTCTGGAGGCGAATGATTGAAGACTTTTGAGTTTGTTGGATAGAATTCAGCTGTAAATACCTGTGGAGAAAATGGGACTGGGTGCTTTTTGACAAATGCCTTTCTTATAGACTTAGTCGCGTGCTATCCGCGATACGAAAATGGAAACCAGCGAGCTAGGTAACTTACGTGTTACCAATGTCACACTATTAGCAACCAATATACGGGGAAGCATATGCATGAGTTGTACTAAGCACACAGCGCCACCAGGAGGCATAACTTGTACGAGGGTGCATGCAGTATTTATGTGCCAAGCTGCAAACATGGTTGCCACTTTAGTATATGACCTGGAGTTTTCTAACCGGAAACGTGTACTCGCACGGACAGGTTAGACGCACGTACATACAGCTTATTCCCAGAACTGGCATTGGGCAGGTTTCATGGAAAAACGAAGTGAGGGGTTTGTCTGGAGTACGTTTGCAAAGGTATATGCAAGTATTTGTGCTAATTTATCCAAAGGAACGTATTAATGGCACGAAAAAAGCTGCACCACGCTGCTGAGGTAACTTAAGGAACTATGGTACCAATGCAATGAAACGATCAATGCGTACAGCCGCAGGTTGCGATCGTGGTGCAAACTTGGACCAACCACCAATATTCCCGGAATCGTGGATGAGCTTGTTCAACGCGCCGAACACACGAAACAGGAACATTTTATGCTGGTGGTTGCCACGAATTAAAGACGGCTTTTTCGTGCTCAGTGGCACGTATAACTTGTGATTTCACAAAGTGATCAAACTACAGGTTGAAGCGCATAAACGCAGTCAACTTAACAGCAGCGTGGAGCATGCAGCCATTCCTGGTCTACTGAACGGCGATTTAATGTAAAGCGCAACAGACCAATGTCACTGACCACTGCCACCCCATCAGATAGATTGCGCCATGCATTCAGCATCTTTACAATGCTCTCAGACACAGCCATGCATCTGTGCCGTAAATTCCAAAAATACCACTCCCACCGCAAGCAATTCAGACACTTGTTTAAACACATGTACCGTCAAGGTACCTACCTCATGCACTTTGACGGCAGTGATTTCCAGTTCCATAATTGCCGTCGCCTCATCCTCACGACGCTGCAGTAGTCACCGACCTACATGCAATTATTCCTCCGCACCGATATGTCGCATCATAGCAACATGGCAAATGTGCATGCCAGCACGCGCGCTTGAGGCTAAGATGAACAAGTCCACATACCACCGCGCTGATTTGCTACCATGTGGAGCACACCCTTATTGGAAGTCACCAGACCATGTCCGCCATCCATATTAACACCGCTACTGTGACACGCATAGAATAAACACCGAAGCGCTGCCGTGCGTAGCCGCATAAAGTTCATCCTAACAAATGCGTACGCAAACAGTTACGGGGCAACGAAGTAGGCCACCTGAAATCCTTTCACAGGTCGTATCCACCGAGGTCAACCACCGCCACAGTGTCCTGCAGTAAGACCTGAAACAGGGTTACTATGGGGTACGCTCACACAACTGCTCCCTTATGTGCATGTTCTCGTACACCACTCGGTTTGTCGTGTGGCAGCCACAACACAAGTTTATAAGCAATGAAACAAGAACAACTCTATATTACAGGTAAACATAGCGATAACTTTACAAGTCTCGTAGGATGGTTGAAGTGAAAGCAAACATAAGTGTAAACCGTCAGTTTAAGTGTCTAGCGACGTGGCGGATGTGACTCGCTACAAACTAAAGTCACTGGCCCGTGGATATTGCGAAAATGCTATCCAACCCACGAAACTCAATCGCTTATTCTCACATTTCTGACGATAACAAACAGCAAAACAGTCTGCGGCGCATTCAAAAAACAAGCTACATTCCTACACAATTACATACGTATATACACCCATTTACTTACATCCACCGTTATGCCAAACACGTTCTTTCGTACAATTTGATCACACTATGTTCGCTAAATATGATCATGCCTGTAAAGGTGTGCCTCGCGTTGTCGAGAATAAAAATTTATTTATTTATTTAGTTATGCTCCTTTGTTATGTACACATTTTAGAATGTATATTGAATTGTTAATGTTGATTAATATGGGGAAGGTATATCTTAAAAACAAAAGAAACGACAACGCTTACTCTTGAGCCGCTTGCATGGGCCGAGGTAGTTGATGCATATAGTGGTAATATATCTGAAACGATATTCCACAGCAGCCCCGTGCAAGCAGTAAAGCACAAAAGCTGAGAAAGAGCACCGTTTGTTCGCGTTTATTTGACGTAGACATCACTGCTTATGTGGCGTAACGTAAATGGATAAGCGATTCATCCAGGCGTCTATTAAATACCCTTAGCGTGGGGGAAGAAGCAACGTAGATGGGAAGAGCGTTCCGGGGTTGGGATACACGAAGGAAACAGAAATTCCGGCGACCCTTCGACCGGCTCTATTGTGTGGCCAGCTTTAGCCTGTGTCCTCTGAGTTTGGTATTGCGTTTCAGTTTTAGTAGGGGACGACAAGAATGGTTTGGATTCCCCAGGATCGTATAAGTCATTATCAAGCCGCCACGCAGGCTTCGAGATTGTCCGCTGTAAACCTTGAGGATTTTCAGCCTCAGTCGGTAGGGGAGGTGAAACAGGCCGTTTACGTTCTTGGTAGCCATTGGTTGTGGCAGTTCAAGAGTGGTAAGGTCTTGATTTTGCCATGGCTACAAGGTGTCGATGGCTTCCGCAGAATGACGCATTGAGCGTCCGAGAAAGATGGACGGATCAAAGCGCCCGAATGCCCTCCGCTAAAGGCCTAGGAGTTGGCTAACCTTTTTGAAGACTTGCTCGACCTGGCGGAAACAGCCTAGAGCTTCCTGCACTATCACGCATAGATCGCATTCCGTTGAAGTGCGCTGCAATATTTGATCCCCCAGTCTGTATCCGCAAGTGGCTTTATGTCGTATGCTCAACCCCTTGCACTTCGCAGCGTTGAACTGAAGGAGGTTCTGAGTCGACCATTCGTAGACCCCGTCAAGATCCTACTGAAGTGCTGCATTGTCGCCGGTGGATCTAATGGATCGCAATATCTTGAGATCATCAGCGAAGCGTAAGGGGTTGGAGGTGATTTCCGTCGCGAGATCGTTAACGTGATGGGTTTCGCCTGGCAAGGTCTCTCCCTATAAACACCATAAATGTCCGTTTTGATATAACCCGAACTGCACTAGTAGGTGGATAGAATACTAGATCGTGGAAATGACCGGTTGTATTGATACAGCGGATCAAGAGATACTGATAAGCAGAGTCAACAGCGTGTCAACAGGAAGTTCACGTGTTTACCAGAATCACTGGGGTATATCATTTGGTTGGTTCCAGCTTAGTGGTAATTGTCTGGAAAGTTGTATGGTTTGATTGGATGACAGCACCCCATGTTGCGTTGGGTCCCGTATACGACACGTTTAACAAGACTGCGACGTGGCGGGGTGACTCGCCAATGAATAAAATCATAGCCACTAAGCTCACATTGACAAGCTGACCAAGGCTATATACTACCATGATGGATACGCCCCAACAATTTCTTATCTGCATATTTTGTCGTCACGTCTTTTCCGCACATTCCCCTTTGTTGTTTACTCTCCACTCACCTGAACCCAGCGTATCGTGTAATCGCGATTGTGCGTGTACTCCACCAGCTCTTTTCTAATTGATCAGTTCTACCTCCTGATCTATTCCTGCCTGCATTTTTACTGCACTTTATGGCAGACCGATTGTGCCCACACGAACGTGCCGGAACTCACGACAATGGGTTTCTTCATTTGTATTTCTGTCCTATTCGTAAAGTTTTAAATAGGAACATATGAACAATCTCCGATTGTCACTTTTACAATTGCCGTGACATGTCTGTATAATTGCACTTATTTGATCACGCCCTCGCGGGCGTGCTCTCATAGCCGAGAATAAATTTTATTTACATCACGCCTTTACAGGTGTGTCACGTTTTACCGAGAATATACTATTTATTTATTTATTTATTATGTTATTTCAAATCAGGAATAGTCGTGGACAAAGTACTTTTCCCTGAAGCACTCGGCAAGTAACGTCCATTGGGGCAGAGCTGACGCCGCGAACTCTTACCTTCCGAAGTTGGTGAAGCATTAGGTTACCTATCCAACCGAGGATTGGGTCACCAATTTCAAAACACTGCAGCTTGTGAAGGAGGATACGGTGGTTCTTGTGCCAATAAATAAAAAAATAAATAGTTTATTCTCGAATTTGTCGAGGCACACCAAGCAAGGCATGAACAATATTTACATGCAATATTGCTTCGCAACAAACACGTTGCTATGAGTGTAGTCGGCAGTAAGCCGAAGGTTGTACAGTCTGCGGAA
>CALYDF020004611.1:0-16216 GCA_944474145.2 Dicrocoelium dendriticum
GTCATTTGGGTCGGAAATGGAGCCGCGGACTCTCACATTCATTTGACGTTGAGCGAGGAAGTTGCCGATCCAGTCGGGTATAGGGTCACTGAATTTCTAGCTTCTTAGCTTTTGAAAGAGAATGCGGTGGTCCAAACGATCGCACGCGTTCGAGAAGTCCAGGTTTGCAAAATCGGCCCTGACTCTGGCATTGGCTGACTATGTCCAGCTTTCCAGGGCTAGCGGCATGTTTTAGTGTAGGATCGCTTTCAGCGGAATCAGAGTTGCTGTGAAACTAGGCTGTTGTTGCTCTCAATATATTCCATGAGTGCCTCTGAAATTATAACTGCCAGTACTTGGGTAAAACTGGGAGGTGACTGACTGCACTGCAGTACTAGAGTTCCGAAAATTACTACTCTTGTACATAGGATTACCTATTCCATGTTTCCACATTGTGGGAACCTACATTTCGTCGAGACAACGTTGAAATAACCGAGCTAATGATTCAGTAAGTTTCTTGGCCGCTGTCTTCAATACCTTTTATTTGATGTCGGCCATGCCATTTGAGCTGTACATGCGCAATGACATTAGCCCTTTCGTCAAATTGGCTGCCGTGAACTATACATGGTTTAGCCCTGATGTCGATGAGAGCTGTTTCAAAAGCAGATGAAATGATACTGCACTCCGGAAAGTATGGATGAAGTGTTGCCGAAGCTACTTGACTGCACTTTATGCGGGTTGCGCCGCCGCAACGAGACTGGACTTTAACGTGGTGCGACGGTTTGCCTACCTCATTGACCCATTGAGCTACACTGGCTGATGTCTCCGAGCATCATAAGAGCTACTCCTACCAGGTTGGTCAATGGTGAGAGGTCAGACAAACTCAGTCTCCTGGTCCTCCAGGTTGGGGGTTTCAAATGGGATGGCGTCCATTTCTGTAAAATGAAATCACTGCCACCCCGCTGCAATGCGGACAGGCATTTGAGCCAAAGGCTTTGGATGAGGACCCTAATCGTCCTCCTGTCTAGGTTTGGGCGCCCTGGCAGTATCTCAGCTCACATACAACCATGACATTTTCTTCAAACATAAACTTAATCCTGCATCGGCCGTCGCGCAGATTATCAAGGGTCGCCTTATCTGCTGCATACAGCAGGGCGGGTAAGCAAAAACATGCTACTGCTGGCGCCTCCCTTCTTTCTTTTCCCCCTTTTTCTCTTACTCCCATCCCGGCCCCCATTACTAACCTTCCTTCTATAATTCCCAGCTTAATTGACAGCAACCGAAGTGCTACTGGATTAGAACCATATGCAGCCACCATCCCAAAGCACCTATCGGACGAGTATCGGGAAATGTCCTTTATAAGGCCACGCTGTCCCGTTTCCATAGCGACATTCATCGTCCGCACTCTAAGACAAACAGGTCAGCAAGCTGCACTCGCACGCACCTTGGGCACCCTAGGTGTTGATGTGCGTTGTGTGTCCGAAACTAGGATTAATGACCCTAACAGGGTTATTGAATTGACTGCACCCGGCTTATCATCACGTTATTGGTTGCAGGCATCCGGTGCAGCAGTCACGGGTCATGCTGATGTAGGTATCATTCTAAGCTTCAAGGCTGAGTCAACGTTAGTTGATGGGATTCCGGTGAACATCTGTTTATGTGCGGCCCGTTTGACGACATCAGCTAAGGTGAATTCGCGAAGTAAAACAAAACGCTGTTTGTTCGTGATTTCCGTTTATGCTCCCACCGACTGCAGTTCTAATGCAGTCAAAGACACTTTCTATCACGAACTGAGCGCCCTACTACGCAGTGCTACTAGTTCAGATATTATAATACTTGCAGGGGGTATGAACGCACAAGTAGGGCGTCTGAGCTCTTCAGAAGCGCAGCTGGGTGGTAAGTATGGAATTAACTCCGAACGGACTGACAACGGCGAGCGTCTGCTGCAACTGTGTGCGGAGCACCAGTTGTTTCTTAGTAGCACGGCTTTTAGACACAGTGGGCGCCGAAGTGCCACTTGGCGTCCACCTGTAGCTGGCCAGCGATGGACCCAAATTGACACATAACCATAAGGTACTGGTGGCGTGATTCCATCCAAGATTGCCGCTCGTACTGGAGTAACTGTGTCGACTCTTATCATGCCTTGATACGCTGTCGTTTCTCCATGAACTTTACCGGGAGGCGCACAAAGCGTCCCTTCCGATTAGCAACGGAGAAATTGTCTCAGTACTCGGTCAGGCAAGCCTATCAAGAAGCACTGCATACCGAACTCTCGCTGTCTTGTCCTAATGACACTGAGCTTCAGTGGAATAGGATCTCGGCCGCCATGCACGACGCAGGAGCATCTGCTTGTAGCACTATCAGACGTCACCGCACCAGTCAATGGATATCCGAGAGGTCCGTGAACCAGTTGGAAGCTAGAAGACAACTGCCGGCTGGTTCTGAACACAATGTGGCCAGACGGGCTATTAAGCGTGAACTAAAGCAGAGCCTGCGTGCTGACGAGGTAGCCTGGTGGACCACTCGGGCTCAAGAAATGGAGGAGGCAGGATCAGTAGGCAATTACCGCAAGCGCTTCCAGCTAATTCGCACCACTGGTCCCAGAAAACCAGTTGTCAGTGTGACAAGCAAGCTGATACACAATAAGGAGCGCCGTATGGCTCGCTTGGCTGAACACTTTGAAGATCAGTTCGGCTGGCCCCCTGCTCCCGGACCTCTTCCTACTCAGGTGATGCAGGACGTGCCACGGACGGTTAGTTTAGAGCCTCCGTCGGAAACGCGGTGACAGCCCTCAATCGTTTTCGTGCCGCTGGCCCCGATTCCTTCCCACCTGCACTATTTAAGGATGGAGGTGAGGTCCTTTGCAGGGCACTGACATCCCTATTCGAAAGTATATGGAACGAAGAGAGTGTGCCGGCTAATTGGAGCGAATCGATTACAGTGGCAATATACAACAGGGGCAGTCGCACAGACTGTGCGAACCACAGGGGTATTAGCCCAACGCCAGTTGTGACAAAATGACTGGCCTCAATTATCTTTCGTTGCCTCACTGCAGAACGGGAATATCGGATTATGGGAGAGCAGGCCGGTTTTCGCCCAGGACGTGGCTGTATAGACCATATATTTACTTAGTGGCTGGTGCTGGAGCAGCGCCACGCATGCCGCAAACCAACAATAGCTGTGTTCCTCGATTTCAAGAGTGCGTTCGATTCGGTCGGTCGATCGATCGATCGATTCTGTTCGAATTACTTGCGCGAAAAAGTGTTTCCACGAAATATGTGAACATCCTTCGTGCTCTGTACTCGAACACTACAGGCCGCGTCAGGGTCTATGGTGTCCTATTTGATAGATTTTCGACTACAAGTGGCGTTCGTCAGGGTTGTCCGATTCCCCCGTTTTTGTTCAATTTCGTCGTGGATTCTATCATGGAGTGTTCCCTTGCGGAATTCAACAATGTAGGCGTTGAAGTTTAGTTGATCTAGATTATGCAGACGATATCGTCTTGCTTTTCGACAATTTTGCGGCGGCACAATCAACCCTGAATATCCTGTCCAGAGTGGTCCCGTTATTTTGTATGCACTTCGCATCTTCAAAGTGCAAAGTGTTGCTGCAGGACCACCAGCTACTTGATGATACCTTGACGTTTGCTAACGAGGAACTCGAGGTGGTTGATCATTTCACTTATCTTAACAGCTGCATCAGCAACGATGGGCGCATAGAAACTGACGTGAGCTCACGCACTGCAATGGGCAGAGCTGCCTTCTTGAACCCGCGTCATCTTTGGCGACATAAAGGAGTTTCCCTCCGTCTGAAAAACCGTGTATACAAGGCCACAGTGAGGGCCGTTCTGCTCTATGGTAGTAAAACTTGGCCCCTTCGGTCTGAAGATCTGAGGCGCCTTCAAGTCTGCGCCTTCAAGTTTGCGAAGCATTGCTGGTGTCGGATGGCACCAGCGTATACCCAACTATGATGTGCGTAGGCGAGTACTAGGTAGTGATAATCATGCTAGCTCACTAGAACAACAGACAGCACTGAATAAGTTGCGTTGGCTCGGGCACGTGCTCCGCATGGCTGATCAACGCTTACCTAGGAGGGCCTTGTTTAGTCTGCCAGGTGTAGGGTGGCGCAAGGCTCGAGGTGGACAGAAGTTGACTTGGCAGCGGGAAATGAAGTCACTGACAACCAAACTGGGTGCCGTTGGTCCGTCTCGCCTTCCGGCTTGGAGTCCACGTGACTCACCTCGTGCTTGGATCGAGACTTTGCAGGACATGGCTCGCAACCGACAACAGTGGCGCGTCTGCTGCCGTCTTCTAATCTGATTGCCTGTTTAAAGTGTGTTTGGTGCTAAGTTATCTGCGAGGTAATGGCTGATTATGACGCGTGGCAGTGAAAGCCGCAAGGAAGCTGTCCCGCAGATGCCGCCTTATCATTACACGAGAGCCAGCTGTTTGTGACGGTATGTTGTCTACACAAGGTGTAGGCGCCTTGACCCTGAATGTTTTCTTAGGGCATTAAGGTTTTCACGTATTTCCTCCTTTTTTCCCTCGTCTTATTATTTAATTCATAGGTCCTCATGGTTGCATGGCAGCAAAGCATCAGTTCAAATGGCTGATAAACTGCTGTTGATAATGATGATGATGATGGTGATGATGATGATGATGCTGATGATGATGATGAGGATGATGATGATGATGATGATGGTGATGTAAAACTGGTATCCCAGGCTATAATCTGCGGAGCGTGTTGACGTGCATATACGGTAAATTGGGAGTTGCAATGCATTCCCCTGCTTACTTCTGCTGGTGCTGGAGTTTTGCTTTGCGGATCAATTTGACGCAATGGTCGCTTTAAGTGGTGTATTCTTCCTAGGTCAGGTCACTTAGACAGACTAGTAAACGCGTCAGGCTGAATCCCTTAAGTCCATACATATTCTAGTACTGCTCCACAGGAACGAGTTGCTTTGCTTCAGGTTGAAGACCGTGCATTAGATGCGTTTGTCAACAGTTCAGTTAAATGGGTGACGAGCACGATATAAACGTCTTTATACGTAGTTCGGATGGCAACGCTTTTATTTTTTTTGCGCCACAATTTGATCACATCTGCCATCACTTCGTAGTGTAATGATACTTCCATCACTCAGTGAACCACACCTTTTGCAGTTCGGTGATAGCGGTAACCTTGTTGTCGAATTGGCCATAACGTTTTTGAGTGAGAGTACATCATCCCAATCATGCGCTCTGGCCTCCAGTGTTTTTAATGTCTGTAGCTCGGTGACACCGTAAACGAGGCTAGAGTTTGCGTCTTGTTGTTTCCGGAAGTCATTCGGATTCCGTTTGCATTTCCGGCGTTTGCTCTGTGGAACATCTGAAAGGACTCCTACAATGCACGTGGTGGTACTGAGGCGAAAGGCTGAGAAGTGAACTACCTCTGCATCCTTACCTGACTGAAATGTTACGCGAGGTAACCGTGGCTCACCGTAGTGTATGGTGTTTTAGTGACGGATGAGGCGCGTCATATTGACTTTACTTTACTTGATCTGTTGCAGCTAGCTCCTGCGACTGGATTAGTCGGCTTAATATTATCGCGGATTGGATCTGCTCAAGAGCTGCGGTCAGCGGCAAGCTCCACGCTGGCATCGATCTAGTGATTCCTCCAGTGACCAGCACCATGCACAACATGGAGTCCCAGAAGAACAACATCTAACTTCACTGCAGCGAGCCACATTTTCAATTGTCCACAACGGTGAGGATACCAACCCTATCAATGCGACAGTAAAACCACGGCACCAGTAAAGTCATTGTCTGGTCTGCGGAGGAATTGAAGGAGCCACTATAGTCTGCGGCGTTGGGTGAGCGTTCTGAGTTTCGGAAGACAATAAAGGGCTTCCGGATTTCGTCATTGATGATAGTCTGTTGCCACTGTGTTTTTTAAGTCAAGCCTTAGAAACCATTGGTCGAATACGTCTAGCTTTCGAGGGTCTTCGGACCGCAGCGGTCATGTTTCGCAACTACAGAGTAAAATGGCACGAATTATTGTTAAGGAAACTCGTATCATCTTTCTCAAACACACTTAAGTCCTTCCGCAATGTGTTTCTCAGTTGTAAGAAGGCTGTTCTAGCGCTGTCAATACCATTCCTGATTTGAGAATATGTATGTCTATTTGGGAGTATAGTGGATCTAAGTTTTTTGAACTTAGGAAAAGATTCGATACGCTGGTCATGTAAGAATAGCGACGGGGCGGACTGGTTGACTAACGATGAGAAGCGTTTCCTCTTCTGATGTTACTTTCTACGCCGAACGTCGAGGCTGATTGGTCGATATAATTTAGCAATGACAGTCGTGAAACAACAGCCTCCGCAATGATAACGATAACATCAGCAAATTCTAGGTCTGACAACTCGAGGTCAGGGCTGAATTGAACACCACGTTAGCCCTCAAGGGCAGGCTGCATAACCCAGACGAATACGAAGTTGGACAGCCCTGGAGAAAGTGAGCAAGCATGACGGACTTCCGTCTTGATGACGAAATTCTTTGTTTCTTCTCCATCGACCAGAATCTTGGCCCAGGTTTAACGGCAGTATGGTCTCAAGTTAACGAGTTTAACCTGCACCTTGGAAGTGCTGTTAACCCGAGAAATGACGGTTCGTTGGAAAAGTTATATTCTGGAAGACCACCCACGTAGTACAATATAACATTTTCTAAGCTTTGTACCCTTGCGCTACAAACGTAATTTTGTTCTCTGCCCGTATGTTCGTGCTAGGAATGTTTGCAGCGCAGAGACGTTAGAGGCTGAAAAAATGCGTATTCTCCAAATGCTGCCAGATAACGGTTGCCGACACCATTCAACCAAGAGTATGCAGTAATCCACGGTAGCCATGAATTATTTACTATTGTCGCTAAGATGGACAGGTTCCTATATGCTCCCTTTAAACGCGAAGTTGCCTTTGATTTGTTGACCAGAAGTATTTCCAATGCGGTGGCTCAAACCTTCCCCGACTTCAAGCGAAACGTCCTTGCGGAAACCGCTCCGTTTATAGCACAACGCGTTAAAGACAAACATCCCGTTCAGTGCCAATCTTACACGTTAAATCAGTTTACCTGCGACTGTGGTGCAAGGTGCGTCGGACACACAACAATGCGTCTAGCTACACGCAATGTGGATCATTGTCCAGCGGCTTTTCTGAAAGACGTCGTCAGTCGCTTTACAGTTCCATCCTGAGACATCTGGTGGAAAGCGTACAGCAAACTAGGACGTCTGTTGTTCCCAATTACTTTATGTATTACAACAACGGTAAAGAAAATGTCTTAGGAAACAAACCTTACGGACGGCCGAAGCGATCGGGATTAGGATAACTCTACCGGCATTATGCAAACAGAAGACTTTCTTTCAAGGACTTCTACTACATTAAACCTAGTTAGCTTAACAAATTTTATCACTTCGTACGCCTAGAGTTATTAGAGGATGCGCTTGGCATTCCGCCGAGCAACAAACAGGTGGTTTATCGCATGTGGTTTAAGTCGAATTTATTGATCAATCCTTAGAGTTTCTGCTTGTCGTGAGTCCACATATTTGGCTACATCAGCTATTTGTGCTAGGCACTTCTATTTTACGATGGTAAATACCTGAGAAGGTCTGTCAAAAAGAGTATATTGCAAAATAGCATTTGTGTTTTTGATTTCTGTTCCAGCTAATTTTGCCCTCTTTAACAATTTGTTTAAATCTCCCGGTACATGCTTATGAAGAGCATATATTTTTTAATAAGGGAATGCACGTGATCTCTGAAATAAAGTCTTTAGCTAATAGAACTCCAGAAGTCATAATAAGATTTCAGCATAAAGACGTAATTTCGAGTTTCAAGTCAATGTTAATTTTATCTCGGATTCATACATATTTGTCTATTATTTCGAACGCATCCTCGGTGTGTGCAGCTAGGTACCCGTGGTTCATCAGCTCAGCGTTTCGCTACTTTATATAACTACGCACAAACTAACCGTACGGTTTGATTTCCTGGTCTTAAGAATGCGCCCAATTCCTGGAATGCAACACGCAAGCACGATCCATGTAACTTGACACCATTCATCACGTATCGGTAATAAATTGTTACCGTAAAATTAACTCGAATATACACGAATATACACTTCCGTCGGTTCTCTGTTCCAACCTGAATTGTGTTGCGTACCTGATGATTAACGCTGGCCAGTGGTTTGGATGTATGACGAGTGTGGGTCAAACGCGAAGATGCAACACTAGCAGCACTGTAGTGCGGCCCGTCAGGGGCCGCGGTACGTGCATAAACTTACAGAACAATTGGGTAAAACTGGGAATGCGCACGATGCCAGAAAAATCGGGTTGCCTCACATCACTACGGGTGATTTCATATGTTGATGTTACCGGTGAAATATCTAAAATAATCGATTTTAATATACATAAACTTGCAAATCACTGAGACACGACAAAATATTTGAACATTTACCAGTCACTAAGATGCAGCCAATTACCTCAAGTGCTGTATAACTTAAAGGAATGAAGTTGGAACAACAATAGTAGCACGGTTGTTATTGAGGAGTGAGATAGACCATTGGAGCACCACGTCATCTGTTTGTTTAAAGTCTACATTAATAGTTTTGGTTAACTATATTGAGATAGCAAAACACAACATTTACTGGTTTCTTTGTATTATTACTAATTTGACTACTTGGAGTACCCTTAATTTGCTTGTTGTTTGTCAAGCACGAATTCGGGTACCCAGTACTCGGGGTATGAGTTGGAATTGTTAGATTGTCGCAACTGTAACAGTATAATGGGTGTGGACGTTAGAAAATATCGTTATTGTCGATCTTATTTTTTGGTGGATTTTCATTCATGTATACACCTCATACAAACGGTTAACGTGAAGTGTAACAGATAATCGTAAACATCAATGGCTTGGGTTGCTTGTGTCTGTGGGTTGTTTTCAACGAACCAGTATCCCAAGTGTAGATATCGCAAACGGTTAATTTTGTGGAGACAGTTATCGAGCTTTGCGTGGGCATTCAGCATATACACAGTGTACAAATCAATGGAACAATATGTAACACGGATCAATTCGCCTAAGCTTCAAGATCAAGCAAAGACTGCATGAGTAACTAACATGGATTCAAACAAAGACACTAAAGTGAATCGCCCAACTGTAGAGCAACCATAATTTCCACGTTAACACGCAAGTAAAGTTGCTGAAGCTGCTTTCGTGCAAGTTAGTAAACACAATATTGTCTTCCTTTTGTCGTCACTCGATGGTCAAACTGTCAAACAAGTAATGCAGGTAATGTAATGCAGTATGAAGCATTTTTTAAATATAGGCTGCCTTGGTACATAAATGGCAAATTCGAAAGGGTTTCTCATGGTTAACAAATCTGAAGTGAGATATAGTTCCAACGGCATTCCAGCCGACTCTTGATTGTATCCAATTTAGCTGGTGAACCCTCAAGAGTTGTTTCACACGACTTATAAGGGTATGTCGCAAATCCTGACAAATGTTTAGTACCAATTGGTCAGTATGTGGTTGCTTCGTAAATGACGACAAATTTCACTGTGTACTCGCAAAATTTTCCGTTGTATCTGTTGTGACATATAGAACAACCCTACACGTTTTGGTTACCCAATTATTTGGGTCTTGATTACAACCACATCCCGTTTCAATGCGAGTTGCTGATACCTGGGAACCCAAATATTCGCCTGACATTTTAGGGAAGATAAGGAGGCGAACACCCCGAACGCGGTCCTTAAGAAAGCAACAGGTTGGTTTTCAGTTTTGGGCGTCCTCTTGGACCGCGCCGAATAGCCGAGGTCGTTTGCATCACCACATGAATATTGCACCCCGGTCAAGAAATTTTCCTTATGCAGTCTCCTTGTCGATACCCATTATGTGGGCTAGTGATGTATGGTGTTGAAGAAAAGTTGCATTTGCACTGACCATTCAAAAGCAAGGTCTGAGTTTCGTTACAGCAGGTTGAAATCATTCTGACCACCGAACGACCACCATATATTGTTGTCAGCTGGAAAATAAAAATTTCGGCTTGATGGCAAGCTCAAGGTCGTTGATGGAGGAAAAAGTTGATGGGACGCAAAGAGGGAATCTTGTGGTAAATGGCAGTGAACCACAGTAGGATAATAATTTCAGTTTCTGACACGAAATTTGAGCCGCAGCTGAACAGGGAATTTTGCATCCATCCTAATATAGACTTAGAATTTATTTGTGTGTTAAAAACATTTGGTGAAAAATTCGGTGATCAGAGGATTTGCAATTTGTGGCAACTGCAAAATAAATGACAGCAGCCCTGATTTTATTATCGGTTGTTCCAGTCCGACTGCCTCGTGTTCTAATTAGATTTGGATAACTTGAGGGTCACTGATTGATTCCCTGCATTTATGCATTCAGCTGTTTGTGCGTTCCGTGTATAAGCATTCGGATTCAACAAATCGCTCCAGTTCTGCTCGATTTACCATTTAGATACACATATAATCATTGACAGGTGTCTGGCTGCAAAACTGTTGTTGCACGGTGGACTTGATTTTTGGACGGTAAAGTTTTGAAGTATAAGGACTGTAGGTTGGATAATGTTGAATGTCCTACTCGTCAGGTTCCCTTAAATTTTGTGTTTCCCCTTGGTTTAACGTATAGCGATTTTGAAAGCGGAGCGATGTCATTCAAGGTACATATGTACTGAGAATAGGGAAGGTAAACAAGTTTTGCGTATGTTTCTTTGTCTTTACTGTATCATTGATAACAAAATATCCTTACTTAGATAATTAACATGAACAATTAGTTCGTGCACATCCTGCGTCGTTACTTTGATCCTTGTCTTTCTCTTACTTATGTTATTATACTTTACAAAGTGGCGACCGCTTTATCGACCCCCTAAAAGTGGAGCCGTTTGAGCAGAATTATTTCGTGCTAAACGTGTGCCCCATGCATGGAAAAATGATCCGCTTCCCTGTTCATGACAACGTTGCGTGTATTGTGGGTTTGTGACCTAAACCACTATGGATGAAGTATCATAGATCCGTTATACTGTAGTGACATTTATAAGTGTTTCCTTATCTCACGGTTTGATTCTTTAGAACCCAATCGTGTTTATACGCTAGAAAGACCGCATGTATATTTTGTTTGTATTGTAAATTATGACATACCTGTAAACCGATGTCTGTAGTTCTCTATCAAGTGCTATCACCAATAAGGAAGTCATTTGCCTTAATTCGATTTCGCTGTAAAATGTACGTCGTTCATGCGGTCGTCGAGTGGCTAATGTGCATTTGCTGCTTTGCCATAAATCTATCATGGATTTAGAACATCGCATTTTCGCATAAATAAGTGGAAATAATTCCTCCTTCAACTTCCGGATGATGATGTGATTTGACCCGTTGGCGCAACTCTAATTTAATAATAGCCTTTTGGAGGCTAAAATAAGTTGAGTGGCTCAAGTCGTGATTTGTATAACCTGTCGGCTGTCCTATTCCCGATTGCCGCACTGTATTTTACTAAACGCATTTCTACGACCTGTTTGAGAGCTACCAACTGAGAGACGTGCACAACACAATTCCGCTAACATACACCAAAGTGTGAATTAAGCAAATGCGCGAAGAGTATTCTTTTCGATAATTTGCATCCGGTACACAAAGGTATTAAACAAACTTTTAGAGGAAATAAATTCATAGAGTAGTGGCCGGCTTGGCAAAAGGAATAGAGGGAAAGCAAACAACTTATTAACCTGGCTTCTTAATGCATTCGTAATCCATTTAAAGTTTGCAGCGTTGAAACGCCATGATTTTATCTCAAAGAAGAAATAAAGCTGTTTCCCGCAAAGTTTGCCAGGAATAACGTTTATTTGTTCGTCGATACAACTAACAGTTAAAACGTCCGTTTTCAACACATGAACCACGCCTCAGACTTTTAATGAGAATCCTTTTCGGTAATACATAATTGTATACGTTTCCATCTGATAAACCAGTCCTAATTGCAATGTTCAGATTATTTATTTTTCAAGAAATAAATTATAACAAACCCTGATTAACCAAGGTGTCAAGGCTATACTACACAGCCGACAGAAGCATCGCAATTGGATGGAGCTTGCTTCTTGCCCATCTAGATATGCGACAAATTTTTGGGAAGCCTGGTGGTTTCAGAGTTTTTGTGGTTATTGTGCTCAGATAAAATTTTCAAAACAACGCTTATAGCAAACGTTCGTTTAAGCGAAAACCTGCAAAATTATGCGATGGTATAGAAAAGTGAACTGATATTTAAGCCGTTATAAACCTAAGCAAATCTTTTGCCGAGTCCTCAAGACGCAAAAGTGCAAACGCTTTCTCTGCATACACAAGCACAGTTAATGTCAAAACTGTCTTGTCTGGAGACATCAAGAAAATGTAAAGAAATTTGCTGCATATATTTAATTGTTGGAACTTTATGTGATTTTTGCGATGATTGCACAAATTTAATCGTAATCAAGATCAGTATACTTCTTGGCTATGAAAGTAGAACATACTAGTTAAGAAAGAATATATCTTACGGCGCATGCTTCCTTTATTTACGAAAAGTAGCAGGCCCTCATTTTAATGAAACATGCATCAACCTATAGTGGCTGTTGCAATCAGAATTCTACCAAGCACTTTGTTGGCGAAATGCCTTATTATGCGTTAGCTAAGGAACCTTTGCTAATGTCATAAAATCGGCGTCTATGTACAAATGGTATTTGAATGATCAAAGATCCATCATGGCATCCATCGAGGACATAAAACGTGCGAGGAGGTGTTACGGATCAATCTGTTCGAAATCTTTAGTAAAACGCAATGTTCGGTTTGGCACGCACGACAGTGGAACACGTCCGTTTCAGCGGTACGCAAATTAAATCAGTCACATCAATGGCTATTTGGCATGAAGTTGGTACCTTTTAATGCGGAAGAGTTCAGCCGATAAGAAACCAAAGAAAGTATTTCCCGTAGACCCCACATTTTCCACCCAATATTTGGAACCGCACAAATGGTTTCGTATTTATAGACTGGTCAGCCTACTCTGCAAGTGCAGTGACATTGCGGAGCCGCCGTTTGATTAACATTTTGCGCGTCTTCAAAATCAGAGCAGCAAGAAAGTCGGTGTGTCGATGTGCCGAAACGGAAGAGAGCGGGGCCTGACATAGTCTTTGGGCCGAATTACTACCCTGCAGTCTGTCAAATCTATCTCCGCATCTTGTTTCGCAAATTTTCATGCGAACCTGCAGGTTCCCGGTTAGTTTTGTTATGCAATTAGAAAAAACCGGTTCGTTCCTAAATAGAAGTGGATCGAACATTATCCGTTCATACTCCGACTTTTGACGATTTTCATTTAATTTGATACGTTATCTCTGATCGAGAAACAGCTATACTTTCTATGTACTACCAACGTACAACTGCAGTTTAACGTGGCAATATACAGAGGAAAAGACGGAGTAGAGATGGACTGATTAATAGGACCGCAGTTAGCAGATGTATTCATAAGCAAATTTGAGAGCTACTACCTGAACGTGATTATCGGTGTTTTACCCTACTACGATCGTTATGTGTTTGAGATGTATTATGTGACGGGCAGTCAATGCTTCCCAGAGAGAATTTTCTCTCATTTAACTCAGCGCACGACAATGCTAATTTGATCCTCGAATCTGAACGAAATGGAACTATGACACACTTAGATATCCAAACTAGCAGAGGATAATATGAATCTATGCAATATAGGCTGCATAGCAAAGTCACGTGGAATGGAAATTTGTTATATTGTGTTTAGTCTCAATAAACCAAAAGTAAATGTTTAGTAAATATTGACCGAATAGGCAAGAAGGATATGTAGTGAAGACACGCTACCGGAATAGCTGCGTTTCCTACCTGTGCTTTTGAGAAAAATGGCTATCCCGTAATGATGGTGTGGAAAAATATGGAATGCTGATAAGCGAAGGCTAAAACCGATTCGGTCGGAAAAAGTCGGATTTAGCATTCCTTGCCATTCACAAGGGATGTAATAGGGCAGCCAATGTCTACAAGGCTATCCGACGACATAAAACCTACTGCTAAGATTTGTTTCCACGTCAATCGTAAGGCTTCAAATAAAGGAGAGGCTTCCTCAGTCAAGTACATTTCCTTTGTTAATGTCAAGCAGGATAATACGCAGGAACCACCACGCTATTCTCTGAAGGAATCCTTGCGCACTGCACGACTTTGCTATGTGGAACTGGAACGAAAACTGGGAAGAATGCCATGTTCGTGCAAATGATTCATTGTAACCACTAATTCAACACCTGCCAATGATTTTTGCCCAGTTACCGCGTGCCTGGATGCCAAACACGAGTGGTAAGATGTCGCTCATTGGCACATGCGAAAGGATCGTCATTTGCCTCCAGAACACAGAATTGTGTACAGAAATCGATTCGCCCAGATTCGCTCTCTACCCTGCCCCATTGACCTCTATTGGAGAAACTTCACGAAGCTACACTTTACCACTTGTGATAATACCACCTAAACTGTTAACTAGCTGACTCAGACCATTGAACTTCACCATGATCTTATGTTTAAACTTCTTTTATTCGTATCGGTAGTAGTGTACAGTTCCTATGATTTCCATTGAAATAAAAATTCTCAGGCTGTAATTTTTACTGTAATATCCGTGAGACTTTAAAGCAGTTACCTGCTTACTCCTTATCAACAATCTGTCCATTGCAATTGAGTGGGTACCTTATTGCTACTTTGTATAGAAGTTCGAGGTAAGCATAAGCAACACAACATTATTTACGGTTCAATTAGGCGCTGTGGGAAAAAGAAAGCAGCGTACATTACGCAAGAATGGCCATTATGTTATGAGCTTCACGGAACACCAAATATCAACTTATCGTGGCAAGCCTTAAAATAAATCAATGTGACTACCAAAATCATTTTGCTAGGTGTTGATTCCCCCTTCAGGAATGTCCATTAGAAGCGACTATCGATTACTGTGTGATAAGTAATGTCATATTCGCTCATATCATCAGGAAACAACCGACTGCGTTAGCTACTTTTGATATACGCGAGTAAGACTATTTCAGTTCTCCGGGTCTATTTGTAGACATAACGACAGAGTAGCAACGGGCTTACTACTCAGACCGCTACCAGCAAATGTTTGTATGGTTAAATTGGAAAACAACATATAGAGCTGAGTAAGTTGTAACTTACTCCACTACGGGTGTTATGTAGATGATCTGTTTCGTATCACAGTTAATCACCTATATCTGTCAGTGCTAATGACGCAGAGTAACTGCTCACCTTTTCATACAATTCACCCTGGAATCGGTACGCAAAACCTCCAAATCTATTTAGTTATCCAGATGAGCGGACTATTGGACGGGTCGGTGAAACGGAGTGATCATAAAAGGGTTGCGCAGAAAGGGCAACACAGGTATTTTGCCAGATTCGTCCTACTTAGTCAGAAACGGAAAACTGGCGGATGTCTAACTGAATGAGCATGAACGATATGTAGCCAAGAAAAACTCGCCGACGAGTTAAACTTCGTACGAAGTCTATTTGAGAGAAATGGCTATCCGGAGTTGTCCGTTCGGATAAATATGGAGCCTCGGGAAACAAAGAGTAAATTGCTTTCGGTGGAAAAGAAGCCTGTCATTATATCGCGACCGTTGAAAGGGGGAGGATAGCGGAATGAACATCTAGAAAGCTTTCTGATGCAATTTCTCAACCCTACAACGCCGAAAGCTTATGGTTGATCCTCAGTGCATCGTCGCTAATGAAACAGCAACTTCAGTACAGGATTACGCGGACAAGTAATTCCTTTTGTGTTTACTCATTATCTTGTTCATCTGGACCAAGTTTTATTGGAAGAAACACCAAGAGTCTCTCTGAGAGCCGGCCAAGATTACCTGCAATTGCGGATTGACCAGAACAAAGTCAAGCGCCCTGTCTGCACATGTGGTTGCTTCAAACTACCATCTCGATGCATATGAAGCGTTCCATCACATCTACCGCGTAACAGACGCCGCACACTAGCGGCCAGATTTTGCCTACTGGCCGCTGGCGAAGCGGTTGCCATCCCGCTTCATGACCCTGACCTATGCGCACATAAGACATTCACCGGGCCCAAAACCTAACCTGCCCCCCGGTAACCCAGAAAATTGTGCGAATAACACCACACACACACACACTCAATCCTAATCGCTGTAGGACGAATCACCTAGATTAGCACTAGCTTATC